>CM032810.1:12187344-12197344 GCA_019155185.1 Beaufortia kweichowensis
AACAAATGTATGAGACCTATAATGACTTAAACATAGCCAAATTTAAATGCTGACATTTAATCAAAAGTTTATTCAAAGTTACGGATGTCAGCTGTAATGCGTTAGAGAATAACTGGCCTCCCAGCTGAGCCTGGTTTCTCGAGGTTTTTCTCCATTTATTCATTATTTGAATTTGGGTTCCTTGCCACAGTAACCGTGTTTGAGTGCTCACTGGAAGACTGCTGTTATTAGATTAGCTCAGGGTTCTGTTGATTCTGTTAAGATCAACGTACTTTTAATTCTACTTGTGCTGTACTGCATTTATACATTTTTTTTCTCTGTAAAGCTGCTTTAAAACAATGCAACATTGTAAAAAGCACTATAAAAATAAACCTGAATATCAATGTAAAAAGAGCAATGGTTATCCATCTTATCAGTGTGTGGTGCAGGCGTTCCGGTTAGAGTTGTTTTGTTTCAGATCCTGCCTTTTTCATGCAATCTCCTCTCTTTTCCAACCTTGTATCCTCCCACCTAACCACGACCTATTATACAATCTTTATAAGAGAGAGGTTTTCTATTGTTGAACAGAGGAAAGAGAGCGTTTTCATCACCATTTAGGAGATCGCAAACTCAAAGCGCCACTTTCTTGATGTTACGGGTCTGTGTGCACCACCTGTCCACGTGCTTTTGCCCTCCCTCGCCTCGTTGGTCTAGGGGTATGATTCTCGCTTAGGGTGCTGCGAGAGGTCCCGGTTCAAATCCCGGACGAGCCCTCTTTCCGCCTGCTTTAGTGAATGACAGGAAAAAGGTCATTCCAGGTGAACAGTTTTCAGCAGGGACCCTCTCAAATGGGCACGCGGTGGAGGAAGGTTTGTGTTTTTATGATTGGACATTGACAAAGTAACACAAGCAAATGCCCAGAAATTCCTTATCAATCAAAAGGACGACTTTAGTACCCAATTGGAAGGGACGGGACATTTTGGTCAACAGGTTTCGCCTTATCACTCATTTATTAGCTGGAACAAAGAAGGGCAATCTTTCCACACTCATTTACAAAGAATCTCCAAAATGGCCGAGCCAATTGCAATACACAAGCTTAAAATGGCATGAGATCTGCATTACAACATGCATAAATGCAATTTCAACCCCAGAAGTTGTGCATAAAATATAATTCCATCATTTAATATCACACTTGGTTCGCATGCATGCAGCCCGTTACCAGGAGTATTTTGAAAGTGGTTTGGGCAGGAAAGAACGCATTGGTAAAGACTCAGAGACATTTCCCTTGTTGAAAGTAAGTTACACACAGAAGGAGGAGGGTGGGTCATGTGGTTTGGCCACTCTTTACATCAACAACCAATCACTTCACTGAGAATAGAGAGTGCCAACTTACAGTCTCCCCTCACCGTAAAAGAATAAATGTCCCATACCGGCAGGCGTACCTTTGTTTGAATATATGACTTGCCGAAAATAAGAGACAACAACACGACTGAGGATAAGTTCCTTCAAGTAAAACCATGAACAACTCTGTCAATTGCTCAGTTAGGGATTTTCCCACCTTTCAAGCTCCTCCAACATAACAGCCCAGCTGCACTGGATTGAACCAGCTGGAAGCCTTGAACTCCAACAACTTTGCTGGTACACCAGAGCTCTTGTGTAAGTGACCGTGGCTACTTGAGAGTAGAGGTACGACCCGCCACTGCATGCAACCCGCACTACCAGGGATTCTCGCTAAAAAGCTCAGTTGGGAGGCGGCAAAATGAAAGTGCAAAGGTCCTTGGCTCTGGCACAGGGTAGCTCACTGGAGTGCGCTTCTGGTGGGTTCCATGGTGTAATGGTTAGCACTCTGGACTTTGAATCCAGTGATCCGAGTTCAAATCTCGGTGGGACCTTTTAGCCCTTCAGAGGCGTGGATGCGATGTGCGTGCGTTTCCTTGGTGCAGGTGTTTTCCCTTTACTGCTGAACTTGCCACCTGTTCTAGTTGCTTAGAGTCATGCTTTGCTCAGCTTCCCCAGCACATTGCTTTCATTCTGAAAGCTACGTCCCAGTGCCAGAGCAATGCTCCATGCAGCAACAAAACCCGCTCTTCGTCCCTGGGTGGGCTCGAACCACCAACCTTTCGGTTAACAGCCCGAACAGCTAGCCGATTGCGCCACAGAGACAGATGCCCTTGGCGGGGTCTCAAGTTCGGTGCAGGAGGGCCAGTGTAATAGAGAGTTTATCTTCAGCACACCTGCCGTGAGGTTTCTAGCAATAGCCAAAACTTTAATCCCAGGTGTGAAACGTATCAGTATTTATGACCATTGACACTCCCTCGAATATGGCTCTTACACAACAAAAGTCTCTTACAAAAGTAAAAGCATTATATTGTTTAAGGTAAATAAGTGGGCAGAATGGTTTTCACATCTTTTTGTAGCAAACCCTCTAGTCTACAGGATACAGCAGTCAAAAGTCTTGTGAACACATGAGTTTAGAGTGTGTTTTGTCCTTATTTCAATGACTTAAAAATGTCATACTTTTACTAACCATGCATAAACATGGTTTTCTCATGAACACAAGCATGCACATACATGTTGCTTGTATATTATTGTAGCACAGTTTGTGCTGAGTACAGTGACGTGTGACTTCAACCATTTATATGTTTGTAAGCTACTGAAAAAAGCACAATTGTCAGGGCATGTCAAAACTTCTCCAGGGTCCCAAAACGCCCTCAGACCCCAGAGACTTAAAGAAATAGTGAAAGAAGGTGATGTGGTATTTTGGATAAAAACATGGCCGTTGTATTATCCCAGCATCCTTGTGCTCGTTTTTTGTGAAACACCGTTTTTGCAGCAGAACCGTGAACTTGCGTTATTTGCTCTGACCAGTGGCCTAGCGATAAGCTCCAAAGACAGAAACACGTAACGTGGGGCTCGAACCCACGACCCTGAGATTAAGAGTCTCATGCTCTACCGACTGAGCTAGCGGGCTTCCGAAAGCCAAGCTCAAGCCTATGAAGAAAGTGAAGGGGATAGCTTCAGCAGCATACTTTCAGTAGAATCCGATCTTCCAAAAGCTTTTAATGAATGGCGTTTCTTTCGAGGCAGTTAGTATTCACCAGCAGATCAGTGTGGTCAGCAAAGGTTTTGTGTAAGCTATGAAATGTAAACAAATGTATGAGACCTATACGACTTAAACATAGCCAAATTTAAATGCTGACATTTAATCAAAAAGTTTATTCAAAGTTACGGATGTCAGCTGTAATGCGTTAGAGAATAACTGGCCCTCCCAGCTGAGCCTGGTTTCTCCCGAGGTTTTTTCTCCATTTATTCATTATTTGAATTTGGGTTCCTTGCCACAGTAACCGTGTTTGAGTGCTCACTGGAAGACTGCTGTTATTAGATTAGCTCAGGGTTCTGTTGATTCTGTTAAGATCAACGTACTTTTTAATTCTACTTGTGCTGTACTGCATTTATACATTTTTTTCTCTGTAAAGCTGCTTTAAAACAATGCAACATTGTAAAAGCACTATAAAAATAAACCTGAATATCAATGTAAAAGAGCAATGGTTATCCATCTTATCAGTGTGTGGTGCAGGCGTTCGGTTAGAGTTGTTTTGTTTCAGATCCTGCCTTTTTCATGCAATCTCTCTCTTTTCCAACCTTGTATCCTCCCACCTAACCACGACCTATTATACAATCTTTATAAGAGAGAGGTTTTCTATTGTTGAACAGAGGAAAGAGAGCGTTTTCATCACCATTTAGGAGATCGCAAACTCAAAGCGCCACTTTCTTGATGTTACGGGTCTGTGTGCACCACCTGTCCACGTGCTTTTGCCCTCCCTCGGCTCGTTGGTCTAGGGGTATGATTCTCGCTTAGGGTGCGAGAGGTCCCGGTTCAAATCCCGGACGAGCCCTCTTTCCGCCTGCTTTAGTGAATGACAGGAAAAAGGTCATTCCAGGTGAACAGTTTTCAGCAGGGACCCTCTCAAATGGGCACGGTGGAGGAAGGTTTGTGTTTTTATGATTGGACATTGACAAAGTAACACAAGCAAATGCCCAGAAATTCCTTATCAATCAAAAAGGACGACTTTAGTACCCAATTGGAAGGGACGGGACATTTTTGGTCAACAGGTTTCGCCTTATCACTCATTTATTAGCTGGAACAAAGAAGGGCAATCTTTCCACACTCATTTACAAAGAATCTCCAAAATGGCCGAGCCAATTGCAATACACAAGCTTAAAATGGCATGAGATCTGCATTACAACATGCATAAATGCAATTTCAACCCCAGAAGTTGTGCATAAAATATAATTCCATCATTTAATATCACACTTGGTTCGCATGCATGCAGCCCGTTACCAGGAGTATTTTGAAAGTGGTTTGGGCAGGAAAGAACGCATTGGTAAAGACTCAGAGACATTTCCCTTGTTGAAAGTAAGTTACACACAGAAGGAGGAGGGTGGGTCATGTGGTTTGGCCACTCTTTACATCAACAACCAATCACTTCACTGAGAATAGAGAGTGCCAACTTACAGTCTCCCCCTCACCGTAAAAGAATAAATGTCCCATACCGGCAGACGTACCTTTGTTTGAATATATGACTTGCCGAAAATAAGAGACAACAACACGACTGAGGATAAGTTCCTTCAAGTAAAACCATGAACAACTCTGTCAATTGCTCAGTTAGGGATTTTCCCACCTTTCAAGCTCCTCCAACATAACAGCCCAGCTGCACTGGATTGAACCAGCTGGAAGCCTTGAACTCCAACAACTTTGCTGGTACACCAGAGCTCTTGTGTAAGTGACCGTGGCTACTTGAGAGTAGAGGTACGACCCCGCCACTGCATGCAACCCGCACTACCAGGGGATTCTCGCTAAAAAAGCTCAGTTGGGAGAGCGGCAAAATGAAAGTGCAAAGGTCCTTGGCTCTGGCACAGGGTAGCTCACTGGGTGCGCTTCTGGTGGGTTCCATGGTGTAATGGTTAGCACTCTGGACTTTGAATCCAGTGATCCGAGTTCAAATCTCGGTGGGACCTTTTAGCCCTTCAGAGACGTGGATGCGATGTGCGTGCGTTTCCTTGGTGCAGGTGTGTTTCCCTTTTACTGCTGAACTTGCCACCTGTTCTAGTTGCTTAGAGTCATGCTTTGCTCAGCTTCCCCAGCACATTGCTTTCATTCTGAAAGCTACGTCCCAGTGCCAGAGCAATGCTCCATGCAGCAACAAAACCGCTCTTCGTCCCTGGGTGGGCTCGAACCACCAACCTTTCGGTTAACAGCCTAACGCAGCTAGCCGATTAAGCCACAGAGACAGATGCCCTTGAGCGGGGTCTCAAGTTCGGTGCAGGAGGGCCAGTGTAATAGAGAGTTTATCTTCAGCACACCTGCCGTGAGGTTTCTAGCAATAGCCAAAACTTTAATCCCAGGTGTGAAACGTATCAGTATTTATGACCATTGACACTCCCTCGAATATGGCTCTTACACAACAAAAGTCTCTTACAAAAGTAAAAGCATTATATTGTTTAAGGTAAATAAGTGGGCAGAATGGTTTTCACATCTTTTTGTAGCAAACCCTCTAGTCTACAGGATACAGCAGTCAAAGTCTTGTGAACACATGAGTTTAGAGTGTGTTTTTGTCCTTATTTCAATGACTTAAAAATGTCATACTTTTTACTAACCATGCATAAACATGGTTTTCTCATGAACACAAGCATGCACATACATGTTGCTTGTATATTATTGTAGCACAGTTTGTGCTGAGTACAGTGACGTGTGACTTCAACCATTTATATGTTTGTAAGCTACTGAAAAAAGCACAATTGTCAGGGCATGTCAAAACTTCTCCAGGGTCCCAAAACGCCCTCAGACCCCAGAGACTTAAAGAAATAGTGAAAGAAGGTGATGTGGTATTTTTGGATAAAAACATGGCGTTGTATTATCCCAGCATCCTTGTGCTCGTTTTTGTGAAACACCGTTTTTGCAGCAGAACCGTGAACTTGCGTTATTTGCTCTGACCAGTGGCCTAGCGATAAGCTCCAAAGACAGAAACACGCCCAACGTGGGGCTCGAACCCACGACCCTGAGATTAAGAGTCTCATGCTCTACCGACTGAGCTAGCCGGGCTTCCAAAGCCAAGCTCAAGCCTATGAAGAAAGTGAAGGCGATAGCTTCAGCAGCATACTTTCAGTAGAATCCGATCTTCCAAAAGCTTTTAATGAATGACGTTTCTTTTCGAGGCAGTTAGTATTCACCAGCAGATCAGTGTGGTCAGCAAAGGTTTTGTGTCGCTATGAAATGTAAACAAATGTATGAGACCTATACGACTTAAACATAGCCAAATTTAAATGCTGACATTTAATCAAAAGTTTATTCAAAGTTACGGATGTCAGCTGTAATGCGTTAGAGAATAACTGGCCCTCCCAGCTGAGCCTGGTTTCTCCCGAGGTTTTTTCTCCATTTATTCATTATTTGAATTTGGGTTCCTTGCCACAGTAACCGTGTTTGAGTGCTCACTGGAAGACTGCTGTTATTAGATTAGCTCAGGGTTCTGTTGATTCTGTTAAGATCAACGTACTTTTAATTCTACTTGTGCTGTACTGCATTTATACATTTTTTTCTCTGTAAAGCTGCTTTAAAACAATGCAACATTGTAAAAAGCACTATAAAAATAAACCTGAATATCAATGTAAAAAGAGCAATGGTTATCCATCTTATCAGTGTGTGGTGCAGGCGTTCCGGTTAGAGTTGTTTTGTTTCAGATCCTGCCTTTTTCATGCAATCTCCTCTCTTTTCCAACCTTGTATCCTCCCACCTAACCACGACCTATTATACAATCTTTTAAGAGAGAGGTTTTCTATTGTTGAACAGAGGAAGAGAGCGTTTTCATCACCATTTAGGAGATCGCAAACTCAAGCGCCACTTTCTTGATGTTACGGGTCTGTGTGCACCACCTGTCCACGTGCTTTTGCCCTCCCTCGGCTCGTTGGTCTAGGGGTATGATTCTCGCTTAGGGTGCGAGAGGTCCCGGGTTCAAATCCCGGACGAGCCCTCTTTCCGCCTGCTTTAGTGAATGACAGGAAAAAGGTCATTCCAGGTGAACAGTTTTCAGCAGGGACCCTCTCAAATGGGCACGGTGGAGGAAGGTTTGTGTTTTTATGATTGGACATTGACAAAGTAACACAAGCAAATGCCCAGAAATTCCTTATCAATCAAAAAGGACGACTTTAGTACCCAATTGGAAGGGACGGGACATTTTTGGTCAACAGGTTTCGCCTTATCACTCATTTATTAGCTGGAACAAAGAAGGGCAATCTTTCCACACTCATTTACAAAGAATCTCCAAAATGGCCGAGCCAATTGCAATACACAAGCTTAAAATGGCATGAGATCTGCATTACAACATGCATAAATGCAATTTCAACCCCAGAAGTTGTGCATAAAATATAATTCCATCATTTAATATCACACTTGGTTCAGCATGCATGCAGCCCGTTACCAGGAGTATTTTGAAAGTGGTTTGGGCAGGAAAGAACGCATTGGTAAAGACTCAGAGACATTTCCCTTGTTGAAAGTAAGTTACACACAGAAGGAGGAGGGTGGGTCATGTGGTTTGGCCACTCTTTACATCAACAACCAATCACTTCACTGAGAATAGAGAGTGCCAACTTACAGTCTCCCCTCACCGTAAAAGAATAAATGTCCCATACGGCAGGCGTACCTTTGTTTGAATATATGACTTGCCGAAAATAAGAGACAACAACACGACTGAGGATAAGTTCCTTCAAGTAAAACCATGAACAACTCTGTCAATTGCTCAGTTAGGGATTTTCCCACCTTTCAAGCTCCTCCAACATAACAGCCCAGCTGCACTGGATTGAACCAGCTGGAAGCCTTGAACTCCAACAACTTTGCTGGTACACCAGAGCTCTTGTGTAAGTGACCGTGGCTACTTGAGAGTAGAGGTACGACCCCGCCACTGCATGCAACCCGCACTACCAGGGGATTCTCGCTAAAAAAGCTCAGTTGGGAGAGCGGCAAAATGAAAGTGCAAAGGTCCTTGGCTCTGGCACAGGGTAGCTCACTGGGTGCGCTTCTGGTGGGTTCCATGGTGTAATGGTTAGCACTCTGGACTTTGAATCCAGTGATCCGAGTTCAAATCTCGGTGGGACCTTTTAGCCCTTCAGAGACGTGGATGCGATGTGCGTGCGTTTCCTTGGTGCAGGTGTTTTCCCTTTTACTGCTGAACTTGCCACCTGTTCTAGTTGCTTAGAGTCATGCTTTGCTCAGCTTCCCCAGCACATTGCTTTCATTCTGAAAGCTACGTCCCAGTGCCAGAGCAATGCTCCATGCAGCAACAAAACCCGCTCTTCGTCCCTGGGTGGGCTCGAACCACCAACCTTTCGGTTAACAGCCGAACGCGCTAGCCGATTGCGCCACAGAGACAGATGCCCTTGAGCGGGGGTCTCAAGTTCCGGTGCAGGAGGGCCAGTGTAATAGAGAGTTTATCTTCAGCACACCTGCCGTGAGGTTTCTAGCAATAGCCAAAACTTTAATCCCAGGTGTGAAACGTATCAGTATTTATGACCATTGACACTCCCTCGAATATGGCTCTTACACAACAAAAAGTCTCTTACAAAAGTAAAAGCATTATATTGTTTAAGGTAAATAAGTGGGCAGAATGGTTTTCACATCTTTTTTGTAGCAAACCCTCTAGTCTACAGGATACAGCAGTCAAAAGTCTTGTGAACACATGAGTTTAGAGTGTGTTTTTGTCCTTATTTCAATGACTTAAAAATGTCATACTTTTTACTAACCATGCATAAACATGGTTTTCTCATGAACACAAGCATGCACATACATGTTGCTTGTATATTATTGTAGCACAGTTTGTGCTGAGTACAGTGACGTGTGACTTCAACCATTTATATGTTTGTAAGCTACTGAAAAAAGCACAATTGTCAGGGCATGTCAAAACTTCTCCAGGGTCCCAAAACGCCCTCAGACCCCAGAGACTTAAAGAAATAGTGAAAGAAGGTGATGTGGTATTTTGGATAAAAACATGGCCGTTGTATTATCCCAGCATCCTTGTGCTCGTTTTTGTGAAACACCGTTTTTTGCAGCAGAACCGTGAACTTGCGTTATTTGCTCTGACCAGTGGCCTAGCGATAAGCTCCAAAGACAGAAACACGCCCAACGTGGGGCTCGAACCCACGACCCTGAGATTAAGAGTCTCATGCTCTACCGACTGAGCTAGCCGGGCTTCCGAAAGCCAAGCTCAAGCCTATGAAGAAAGTGAAGGGGATAGCTTCAGCAGCATACTTTCAGTAGAATCCGATCTTCCAAAAGCTTTTAATGAATGACGTTTCTTTCGAGGCAGTTAGTATTCACCAGCAGATCAGTGTGGTCAGCAAAGGTTTTGTGTCGCTATGAAATGTAAACAAATGTATGAGACCTATCTGACTTAAACATAGCCAAATTTAAATGCTGACATTTAATCAAAAAGTTTATTCAAAGTTACGGATGTCAGCTGTAATGCGTTAGAGAATAACTGGCCCTCCCAGCTGAGCCTGGTTTCTCCCGAGGTTTTTCTCCATTTATTCATTATTTGAATTTGGGTTCCTTGCCACAGTAACCGTGTTTGAGTGCTCACTGGAAGACTGCTGTTATTAGATTAGCTCAGGGTTCTGTTGATTCTGTTAAGATCAACGTACTTTTTAATTCTACTTGTGCTGTACTGCATTTATACATTTTTTTTTCTCTGTAAAGCTGCTTTAAAACAATGCAACATTGTAAAAGCACTATAAAAATAAACCTGAATATCAATGTAAAAGAGCAATGGTTATCCATCTTATCAGTGTGTGGTGCAGGCGTTCCGGTTAGAGTTGTTTTGTTTCAGATCCTGCCTTTTTCATGCAATCTCCTCTCTTTTCCAACCTTGTATCCTCCCACCTAACCACGACCTATTATACAATCTTTATAAGAGAGAGGTTTTCTATTGTTGAACAGAGGAAAGAGAGCGTTTTCATCACCATTTAGGAGATC
>CM032810.1:12199844-12202344 GCA_019155185.1 Beaufortia kweichowensis
AGGTTTTGTGTCGCTATGAAATGTAAACAAATGTATGAGACCTATACGACTTAAACATAGCCAAATTTAAATGCTGACATTTAATCAAAAAGTTTATTCAAAGTTACGGATGTCAGCTGTAATGCGTTAGAGAATAACTGGCCCTCCCAGCTGAGCCTGGTTTCTCCCGAGGTTTTTTCTCCATTTATTCATTATTTGAATTTGGGTTCCTTGCCACAGTAACCGTGTTTGAGTGCTCACTGGAAGACTGCTGTTATTAGATTAGCTCAGGGTTCTGTTGATTCTGTTAAGATCAACGTACTTTTAATTCTACTTGTGCTGTACTGCATTTATACATTTTTTTCTCTGTAAAGCTGCTTTAAAACAATGCAACATTGTAAAAGCACTATAAAAATAAACCTGAATATCAATGTAAAAAGAGCAATGGTTATCCATCTTATCAGTGTGTGGTGCAGGCGTTCGGTTAGAGTTGTTTTGTTTCAGATCCTGCCTTTTCATGCAATCTCCTCTCTTTTCCAACCTTGTATCCTCCCACCTAACCACGACCTATTATACAATCTTTATAAGAGAGAGGTTTTCTATTGTTGAACAGAGGAAAGAGAGCGTTTTCATCACCATTTAGGAGATCGCAAACTCAAGCGCCACTTTCTTGATGTTACTGGTCTGTGTGCACCACCTGTCCACGTGCTTTTGCCCTCCCTCGCTCGTTGGTCTAGGGTATGATTCTCGCTTAGGGTGCGAGAGGTCCCGGTTCAAATCCCGGACGAGCCCTCTTTCCGCCTGCTTTAGTGAATGACAGGAAAAAGGTCATTCCAGGTGAACAGTTTTCAGCAGGGACCCTCTCAAATGGGCACGGTGGAGGAAGGTTTGTGTTTTATGATTGGACATTGACAAAGTAACACAAGCAAATGCCCAGAAATTCCTTATCAATCAAAAAGGACGACTTTAGTACCCAATTGGAAGGGACGGGACATTTTTGGTCAACAGGTTTCGCCTTATCACTCATTTATTAGCTGGAACAAAGAAGGGCAATCTTTCCACACTCATTTACAAAGAATCTCCAAAATGGCCGAGCCAATTGCAATACACAAGCTTAAAATGGCATGAGATCTGCATTACAACATGCATAAATGCAATTTCAACCCCAGAAGTTGTGCATAAAATATAATTCCATCATTTAATATCACACTTGGTTCGCATGCATGCAGCCCGTTACCAGGAGTATTTTGAAAGTGGTTTGGGCAGGAAAGAACGCATTGGTAAAGACTCAGAGACATTTCCCTTGTTGAAAGTAAGTTACACACAGAAGGAGGAGGGTGGGTCATGTGGTTTGGCCACTCTTTACATCAACAACCAATCACTTCACTGAGAATAGAGAGTGCCAACTTACAGTCTCCCCTCACCGTAAAAGAATAAATGTCCCATACCGCAGACGTACCTTTGTTTGAATATATGACTTGCCGAAAATAAGAGACAACAACACGACTGAGGATAAGTTCCTTCAAGTAAAACCATGAACAACTCTGTCAATTGCTCAGTTAGGGATTTTCCCACCTTTCAAGCTCCTCCAACATAACAGCCCAGCTGCACTGGATTGAACCAGCTGGAAGCCTTGAACTCCAACAACTTTGCTGGTACACCAGAGCTCTTGTGTAAGTGACCGTGGCTACTTGAGAGTAGAGGTACGACCCGCCACTGCATGCAACCCGCACTACCAGGGATTCTCGCTAAAAAGCTCAGTTGGGAGAGCGGCAAAATGAAAGTGCAAAGGTCCTTGGCTCTGGCACAGGGTAGCTCACTGGGTGCGCTTCTGGTGGGTTCCATGGTGTAATGGTTAGCACTCTGGACTTTGAATCCAGTGATCCGAGTTCAAATCTCGGTGGGACCTTTTAGCCCTTCAGAGACGTGGATGCGATGTGCGTGCGTTTCCTTGGTGCAGGTGTTTTCCCTTTTACTGCTGAACTTGCCACCTGTTCTAGTTGCTTAGAGTCATGCTTTGCTCAGCTTCCCCAGCACATTGCTTTCATTCTGAAAGCTACGTCCCAGTGCCAGAGCAATGCTCCATGCAGCAACAAAACCCGCTCTTCGTCCCTGGGTGGGCTCGAACCACCAACCTTTCGGTTAACAGCCGAACGCGCTAGCCGATTGCGCCACAGAGACAGATGCCCTTGAGCGGGGGTCTCAAGTTCCGTGCAGGAGGGCCAGTGTAATAGAGAGTTTATCTTCAGCACACCTGCCGTGAGGTTTCTAGCAATAGCCAAAACTTTAATCCCAGGTGTGAAACGTATCAGTATTTATGACCATTGACACTCCCTCGAATATGGCTCTTACACAACAAAAGTCTCTTACAAAAGTAAAAGCATTATATTGTTTAAGGTAAATAAGTGGGCAGAATGGTTTTCACATCTTTTTTTGTAGCAAACCCTCTAGTCTACAGGATACAGCAGTCAAAAGTCTTGTGAACACATGAGTTTAGAGTGTGTTTTGTCCTTATTTCAAT
>CM032810.1:12207344-12214844 GCA_019155185.1 Beaufortia kweichowensis
AAGTGGTTTGGGCAGGAAAGAACGCATTGGTAAAGACTCAGAGACATTTCCCTTGTTGAAAGTAAGTTACACACAGAAGGAGGAGGGTGGGTCATGTGGTTTGGCCACTCTTTACATCAACAACCAATCACTTCACTGAGAATAGAGAGTGCCAACTTACAGTCTCCCCTCACCGTAAAAGAATAAATGTCCCATACCGGCAGGCGTACCTTTGTTTGAATATATGACTTGCCGAAAATAAGAGACAACAACACGACTGAGGATAAGTTCCTTCAAGTAAAACCATGAACAACTCTGTCAATTGCTCAGTTAGGGATTTTCCCACCTTTCAAGCTCCTCCAACATAACAGCCCAGCTGCACTGGATTGAACCAGCTGGAAGCCTTGAACTCCAACAACTTTGCTGGTACACCAGAGCTCTTGTGTAAGTGACCGTGGCTACTTGAGAGTAGAGGTACGACCCGCCACTGCATGCAACCCGCACTACCAGGGGATTCTCGCTAAAAAAGCTCAGTTGGGAGAGCGGCAAAATGAAAGTGCAAAGGTCCTTGGCTCTGGCACAGGGTAGCTCACTGGGTGCGCTTCTGGTGGGTTCCATGGTGTAATGGTTAGCACTCTGGACTTTGAATCCAGTGATCCGAAGTTCAAATCTCGGTGGGACCTTTTAGCCCTTCAGAGACGTGGATGCGATGTGCGTGCGTTTCCTTGGTGCAGGTGTTTTCCTTTACTGCTGAACTTGCCACCTGTTCTAGTTGCTTAGAGTCATGCTTTGCTCAGCTTCCCCAGCACATTGCTTTCATTCTGAAAGCTACGTCCCAGTGCCAGAGCAATGCTCCATGCAGCAACAAAACCCGCTCTTCGTCCCTGGGTGGGCTCGAACCACCAACCTTTCGGTTAACAGCCTAACGCCGCTAGCCGATTTGCGCCACAGAGACAGATGCCCTTGAGCCGGGGTCTCAAGTTCCGTGCAGGAGGGCCAGTGTAATAGAGAGTTTATCTTCAGCACACCTGCCGTGGAGGTTTCTAGCAATAGCCAAAACTTTAATCCCAGGTGTGAAACGTATCAGTATTTATGACCATTGACACTCCCTCGAATATGGCTCTTACACAACAAAAAGTCTCTTACAAAAGTAAAAGCATTATATTGTTTAAGGTAAATAAGTGGGCAGAATGGTTTTCACATCTTTTTTGTAGCAAACCCTCTAGTCTACAGGATACAGCAGTCAAAAGTCTTGTGAACACATGAGTTTAGAGTGTGTTTTTGTCCTTATTTCAATGACTTAAAATGTTATACTTTTACTAACCATGCATAAACATGGTTTTCTCATGAACACAAGCATGCACATACATGTTGCTTGTATATTATTGTAGCACAGTTTGTGCTGAGTACAGTGACGTGTGACTTCAACCATTTATATGTTTGTAAGCTACTGAAAAAAAAGCACAATTGTCAGGGCATGTCAAAACTTCTCCAGGGTCCCAAAACGCCCTCAGACCCCAGAGACTTAAAGAAATAGTGAAAGAAGGTGATGTGGTATTTTTGGATAAAAACATGGCCGTTGTATTATCCCAGCATCCTTGTGCTCGTTTTTTGTGAAACACCGTTTTTTTGCAGCAGAACCGTGAACTTGCGTTATTTGCTCTGACCAGTGGCCTAGCGATAAGCTCCAAAGACAGAAACACGCCCAACGTGGGGCTCGAACCCACGACCCTGAGATTAAGAGTCTCATGCTCTACCGACTGAGCTAGCCGGGCTTCCGGAAAGCCAAGCTCAAGCCTATGAAGAAAGTGAAGGGGATAGCTTCAGCAGCATACTTTCAGTAGAACCGATCTTCCAAAAGCTTTTAATGAATGACGTTTCTTTCGAGGCAGTTAGTATTCACCAGCAGATCAGTGTGGTCAGCAAAGGTTTTGTGTCGCTATGAAATGTAAACAAATGTATGAGACCTATAATGACTTAAACATAGCCAAATTTAAATGCTGACATTTAATCAAAAAGTTTATTCAAAGTTACGGATGTCAGCTGTAATGCGTTAGAGAATAACTGGCCCTCCCAGCTGAGCCTGGTTTCTCCCGAGGTTTTTTCTCCATTTATTCATTATTTGAATTTGGGTTCCTTGCCACAGTAACCGTGTTTGAGTGCTCACTGGAAGACTGCTGTTATTAGATTAGCTCAGGGTTCTGTTGATTCTGTTAAGATCAACGTACTTTTAATTCTACTTGTGCTGTACTGCATTTATACATTTTTTTTTTCTCTGTAAAGCTGCTTTAAAACAATGCAACATTGTAAAAAGCACTATAAAAATAAACCTGAATATCAATGTAAAAGAGCAATGGTTATCCATCTTATCAGTGTGTGGTGCAGGCGTTCCGGTTAGAGTTGTTTTGTTTCAGATCCTGCCTTTTTCATGCAATCTCCTCTCTTTTCCAACCTTGTATCCTCCCACCTAACCACGACCTATTATACAATCTTTATAAGAGAGAGGTTTTCTATTGTTGAACAGAGGAAAGAGAGCGTTTTCATCACCATTTAGGAGATCGCAAACTCAAGCGCCACTTTCTTGATGTTACGGGTCTGTGTGCACCACCTGTCCACGTGCTTTTGCCCTCCCTCGGCTCGTTGGTCTAGGGGTATGATTCTCGCTTAGGGTGCGAGAGGTCCCGGTTCAAATCCCGGACGAGCCCTCTTTCCGCCTGCTTTAGTGAATGACAGGAAAAGGTCATTCCAGGTGAACAGTTTTCAGCAGGGACCCTCTCAAATGGGCACGGTGGAGGAAGGTTTGTGTTTTATGATTGGACATTGACAAAGTAACACAAGCAAATGCCCAGAAATTCCTTATCAATCAAAAAGGACGACTTTAGTACCCAATTGGAAGGGACGGGACATTTTTGGTCAACAGGTTTCGCCTTATCACTCATTTATTAGCTGGAACAAAGAAGGGCAATCTTTCCACACTCATTTACAAAGAATCTCCAAAATGGCCGAGCCAATTGCAATACACAAGCTTAAAATGGCATGAGATCTGCATTACAACATGCATAAATGCAATTTCAACCCCAGAAGTTGTGCATAAAATATAATTCCATCATTTAATATCACACTTGGTTCGCATGCATGCAGCCCGTTACCAGGAGTATTTTGAAAGTGGTTTGGGCAGGAAAGAACGCATTGGTAAAGACTCAGAGACATTTCCCTTGTTGAAAGTAAGTTACACACAGAAGGAGGAGGGTGGGTCATGTGGTTTGGCCACTCTTTACATCAACAACCAATCACTTCACTGAGAATAGAGAGTGCCAACTTACAGTCTCCCCTCACCGTAAAAGAATAAATGTCCCATACCGCAGACGTACCTTTGTTTGAATATATGACTTGCCGAAAATAAGAGACAACAACACGACTGAGGATAAGTTCCTTCAAGTAAAACCATGAACAACTCTGTCAATTGCTCAGTTAGGGATTTTCCCACCTTTCAAGCTCCTCCAACATAACAGCCCAGCTGCACTGGATTGAACCAGCTGGAAGCCTTGAACTCCAACAACTTTGCTGGTACACCAGAGCTCTTGTGTAAGTGACCGTGGCTACTTGAGAGTAGAGGTAACGACCCGCCACTGCATGCAACCCGCACTACCAGGGATTCTCGCTAAAAAGCTCAGTTGGGAGAGCGGCAAAATGAAAGTGCAAAGGTCCTTGGCTCTGGCACAGGGTAGCTCACTGGGTGCGCTTCTGGTGGGTTCCATGGTGTAATGGTTAGCACTCTGGACTTTGAATCCAGTGATCCGAGTTCAAATCTCGGTGGGACCTTTTAGCCCTTCAGAGACGTGGATGCGATGTGCGTGCGTTTCCTTTGGTGCAGGTGTTTTCCCTTTACTGCTGAACTTGCCACCTGTTCTAGTTGCTTAGAGTCATGCTTTGCTCAGCTTCCCAGCACATTGCTTTCATTCTGAAAGCTACGTCCCAGTGCCAGAGCAATGCTCCATGCAGCAACAAAACCCGCTCTTCGTCCCTGGGTGGGCTCGAACCACCAACCTTTCGGTTAACAGCCGAACGCGCTAGCCGATTGCGCCACAGAGACAGATGCCCTTGAGCGGGGGTCTCAAGTTCCGTGCAGGAGGGCCAGTGTAATAGAGAGTTTATCTTCAGCACACCTGCCGTGAGGAGGTTTCTAGCAATAGCCAAAACTTTAATCCCAGGTGTGAAACGTATCAGTATTTATGACCATTGACACTCCCTCGAATATGGCTCTTACACAACAAAAAGTCTCTTACAAAAGTAAAAGCATTATATTGTTTAAGGTAAATAAGTGGGCAGAATGGTTTTCACATCTTTTTTGTAGCAAACCCTCTAGTCTACAGGATACAGCAGTCAAAAGTCTTGTGAACACATGAGTTTAGAGTGTGTTTTGTCCTTATTTCAATGACTTAAAAATGTCATACTTTTTACTAACCATGCATAAACATGGTTTTCTCATGAACACAAGCATGCACATACATGTTGCTTGTATATTATTGTAGCACAGTTTGTGCTGAGTACAGTGACGTGTGACTTCAACCATTTATATGTTTGTAAGCTACTGAAAAAAGCACAATTGTCAGGGCATGTCAAAACTTCTCCAGGGTCCCAAAACGCCCTCAGACCCCAGAGACTTAAAGAAATAGTGAAAGAAGGTGATGTGGTATTTTTGGATAAAAACATGGCCGTTGTATTATCCCAGCATCCTTGTGCTCGTTTTTGTGAAACACCGCTTTTTGCAGCAGAACCGTGAACTTTGCGTTATTTGCTCTGACCAGTGGCCTAGCGATAAGCTCCAAAGACAGAAACACGCCCAACGTGGGGCTCGAACCCACGACCCTGAGATTAAGAGTCTCATGCTCTACCGACTGAGCTAGCCGGGCTTCCCAAAGCCAAGCTCAAGCCTATGAAGAAAGTGAAGGGGATAGCTTCAGCAGCATACTTTCAGTAGAATCCGATCTTCCAAAAGCTTTTAATGAATGACGTTTCTTTCGAGGCAGTTAGTATTCACCAGCAGATCAGTGTGGTCAGCAAAGGTTTTGTGTCGCTATGAAATGTAAACAAATGTATGAGACCTATAACGACTTAAACATAGCCAAATTTAAATGCTGACATTTAATCAAAAAGTTTATTCAAAGTTACGGATGTCAGCTGTAATGCGTTAGAGAATAACTGGCCCTCCCAGCTGAGCCTGGTTTCTCCCGAGGTTTTTCTCCATTTATTCATTATTTGAATTTGGGTTCCTTGCCACAGTAACCGTGTTTGAGTGCTCACTGGAAGACTGCTGTTATTAGATTAGCTCAGGGTTCTGTTGATTCTGTTAAGATCAACGTACTTTTTAATTCTACTTGTGCTGTACTGCATTTATACATTTTTTTTCTCTGTAAAGCTGCTTTAAAACAATGCAACATTGTAAAAAGCACTATAAAAATAAACCTGAATATCAATGTAAAAAGAGCAATGGTTATCCATCTTATCAGTGTGTGGTGCAGGCGCCCGTTAGAGTTGTTTTGTTTCAGATCCTGCCTTTTTCATGCAATCTCTCTCTTTTCCAACCTTGTATCCTCCCACCTAACCACGACCTATTATACAATCTTTATAAGAGAGAGGTTTTCTATTGTTGAACAGAGGAAAGAGAGCGTTTTCATCACCATTTAGGAGATCGCAAACTCAAGCGCCACTTTCTTGATGTTACGGGTCTGTGTGCACCACCTGTCCACGTGCTTTGCCCTCCCTCGCCTCGTTGGTCTAGGGGTATGATTCTCGCTTAGGGTGCGAGAGGTCCCGGTTCAAATCCCGGACGAGCCCTCTTTCCGCCTGCTTTAGTGAATGACAGGAAAAAGGTCATTCCAGGTGAACAGTTTTCAGCAGGGACCCTCTCAAATGGGCACGGTGGAGGAAGGTTTGTGTTTTATGATTGGACATTGACAAAGTAACACAAGCAAATGCCCAGAAATTCCTTATCAATCAAAAAGGACGACTTTAGTACCCAATTGGAAGGGACGGGACATTTTTGGTCAACAGGTTTCGCCTTATCACTCATTTATTAGCTGGAACAAAGAAGGGCAATCTTTCCACACTCATTTACAAAGAATCTCCAAAATGGCCGAGCCAATTGCAATACACAAGCTTAAAATGGCATGAGATCTGCATTACAACATGCATAAATGCAATTTCAACCCCAGAAGTTGTGCATAAAATATAATTCCATCATTTAATATCACACTTGGTTCGCATGCATGCAGCCCGCTACCAGGAGTATTTTGAAAGTGGTTTGGGCAGGAAAGAACGCATTGGTAAAGACTCAGAGACATTTCCCTTGTTGAAAGTAAGTTACACACAGAAGGAGGAGGGTGGGTCATGTGGTTTGGCCACTCTTTACATCAACAACCAATCACTTCACTGAGAATAGAGAGTGCCAACTTACAGTCTCCCCTCACCGTAAAAGAATAAATGTCCCATACCGCAGACGTACCTTTGTTTGAATATATGACTTGCCGAAAATAAGAGACAACAACACGACTGAGGATAAGTTCCTTCAAGTAAAACCATGAACAACTCTGTCAATTGCTCAGTTAGGGATTTTCCCACCTTTCAAGCTCCTCCAACATAACAGCCCAGCTGCACTGGATTGAACCAGCTGGAAGCCTTGAACTCCAACAACTTTGCTGGTACACCAGAGCTCTTGTGTAAGTGACCGTGGCTACTTGAGAGTAGAGGTACGACCCCGCCACTGCATGCAACCCGCACTACCAGGGATTCTCGCTAAAAAGCTCAGTTGGGAGAGCGGCAAAATGAAAGTGCAAAGGTCCTTGGCTCTGGCACAGGGTAGCTCACTGGGTGCGCTTCTGGTGGGTTCCATGGTGTAATGGTTAGCACTCTGGACTTTGAATCCAGTGATCCGAGTTCAAATCTCGGTGGGACCTTTTAGCCCTTCAGAGACGTGGATGCGATGTGCGTGCGTTTCCTTGGTGCAGGTGTTTTCCCTTTTACTGCTGAACTTGCCACCTGTTCTAGTTGCTTAGAGTCATGCTTTGCTCAGCTTCCCAGCACATTGCTTTCATTCTGAAAGCTACGTCCCAGTGCCAGAGCAATGCTCCATGCAGCAACAAAACCCGCTCTTCGTCCCTGGGTGGGCTCGAACCACCAACCTTCGGGTTAACAGCCAACGCAGCTTAGCCGATTGCGCCACAGAGACAGATGCCCTTGAGCCGGGGTCTCAAGTTCCGTGCAGGAGGGCCAGTGTAATAGAGAGTTTATCTTCAGCACACCTGCGTGGAGGTTTCTAGCAATAGCCAAAACTTTAATCCCAGGTGTGAAACGTATCAGTATTTATGACCATTGACACTCCCTCGAATATGGCTCTTACACAACAAAAGTCTCTTACAAAAGTAAAAGCATTATATTGTTTAAGGTAAATAAGTGGGCAGAATGGTTTTCACATCTTTTGTAGCAAACCCTCTAGTCTACAGGATACAGCAGTCAAAGTCT
>CM032810.1:12219844-12240365 GCA_019155185.1 Beaufortia kweichowensis
CACACTTGGTTCGCATGCATGCAGCCCGTTACCAGGAGTATTTTGAAAGTGGTTTGGGCAGGAAAGAACGCATTGGTAAAGACTCAGAGACATTTCCCTTGTTGAAAGTAAGTTACACACAGAAGGAGGAGGGTGGGTCATGTGGTTTGGCCACTCTTTACATCAACAACCAATCACTTCACTGAGAATAGAGAGTGCCAACTTACAGTCTCCCCTCACCGTAAAAGAATAAATGTCCCATACCGGCAGGCGTACCTTTGTTTGAATATATGACTTGCCGAAAATAAGAGACAACAACACGACTGAGGATAAGTTCCTTCAAGTAAAACCATGAACAACTCTGTCAATTGCTCAGTTAGGGATTTTCCCACCTTTCAAGCTCCTCCAACATAACAGCCCAGCTGCACTGGATTGAACCAGCTGGAAGCCTTGAACTCCAACAACTTTGCTGGTACACCAGAGCTCTTGTGTAAGTGACCGTGGCTACTTGAGAGTAGAGGTACGACCCATCGCCACTGCATGCAACCCGCACTACCAGGGGATTCTCGCTAAAAAGCTCAGTTGGGAGAGCTGCAAAATGAAAGTGCAAAGGTCCTTGGCTCTGGCACAGGGTAGCTCACTGGGCGCGCTTCTGGTGGGTTCCATGGTGTAATGGTTAGCACTCTGGACTTTGAATCCAGTGATCCCGAGTTCAAATCTCGGTGGGACCTTTTAGCCCTTCAGAGACGTGGATGCGATGTGCGTGCGTTTCCTTGGTGCAGGTGTTTTCCCTTTTACTGCTGAACTTGCCACCTGTTCTAGTTGCTTAGAGTCATGCTTTGCTCAGCTTCCCCAGCACATTGCTTTCATTCTGAAAGCTACGTCCCAGTGCCAGAGCAATGCTCCATGCAGCAACAAAACCCGCTCTTCGTCCCTGGGTGGGCTCGAACCACCAACCTTTCGGTTAACAGCCGAGCAGCTAGCCGACATTGCGCCACAGAGACAGATGCCCTTGAGCGGGGGTCTCAAGTTCCGGTGCAGGAGGGCCAGTGTAATAGAGAGTTTATCTTCAGCACACCTGCCGTGAGGTTTCTAGCAATAGCCAAAACTTTAATCCCAGGTGTGAAACGTATCAGTATTTATGACCATTGACACTCCCTCGAATATGGCTCTTACACAACAAAAAGTCTCTTACAAAAGTAAAAGCATTATATTGTTTAAGGTAAATAAGTGGGCAGAATGGTTTTCACATCTTTTTTGTAGCAAACCCTCTAGTCTACAGGATACAGCAGTCAAAAGTCTTGTGAACACATGAGTTTAGAGTGTGTTTTTGTCCTTATTTCAATGACTTAAAAATGTTATACTTTTACTAACCATGCATAAACATGGTTTTCTCATGAACACAAGCATGCACATACATGTTGCTTGTATATTATTGTAGCACAGTTTGTGCTGAGTACAGTGACGTGTGACTTCAACCATTTATATGTTTGTAAGCTACTGAAAAAAGCACAATTGTCAGGGCATGTCAAAACTTCTCCAGGGTCCCAAAACGCCCTCAGACCCCAGAGACTTAAAGAAATAGTGAAAGAAGGTGATGTGGTATTTTTGGATAAAAACATGGCCGTTGTATTATCCCAGCATCCTTGTGCTCGTTTTTTGTGAAACACCGTTTTTGCAGCAGAACCGTGAACTTGCGTTATTTGCTCTGACCAGTGGCCTAGCGATAAGCTCCAAAGACAGAAACACGCCCAACGTGGGGCTCGAACCCACGACCCTGAGATTAAGAGTCTCATGCTCTACCGACTGAGCTAGCCGGGCTTCCGAAAGCCAAGCTCAAGCCTATGAAGAAAGTGAAGGGGATAGCTTCAGCAGCATACTTTCAGTAGAATCCGATCTTCCAAAAGCTTTTAATGAATGACGTTTCTTTCGAGGCAGTTAGTATTCACCAGCAGATCAGTGTGGTCAGCAAAGGTTTTGTGTCGCTATGAAATGTAAACAAATGTATGAGACCTATAATGACTTAAACATAGCCAAATTTAAATGCTGACATTTAATCAAAAAGTTTATTCAAAGTTACGGATGTCAGCTGTAATGCGTTAGAGAATAACTGGCCCTCCCAGCTGAGCCTGGTTTCTCGAGGTTTTTCTCCATTTATTCATTATTTGAATTTGGGTTCCTTGCCACAGTAACCGTGTTTGAGTGCTCACTGGAAGACTGCTGTTATTAGATTAGCTCAGGGTTCTGTTGATTCTGTTAAGATCAACGTACTTTTTAATTCTACTTGTGCTGTACTGCATTTATACATTTTTTTTCTCTGTAAAGCTGCTTTAAAACAATGCAACATTGTAAAAAGCACTATAAAAATAAACCTGAATATCAATGTAAAAAGAGCAATGGTTATCCATCTTATCAGTGTGTGGTGCAGGCGTTCGGTTAGAGTTGTTTTGTTTCAGATCCTGCCTTTTTCATGCAATCTCCTCTCTTTTCCAACCTTGTATCCTCCCACCTAACCACGACCTATTATACAATCTTTATAAGAGAGAGGTTTTCTATTGTTGAACAGAGGAAAGAGAGCGTTTTCATCACCATTTAGGAGATCGCAAACTCAAGCCACTTTCTTGATGTTACATGGTCTGTGTGCACCACCTGTCCCACGTGCTTTGCCCTCCCTCGGCTCGTTGGTCTAGGGGTATGATTCTCGCTTAGGGGTGCGAGAGGTCCCGGTTCAAATCCCGGACGAGCCCTCTTTCCGCCTGCTTTAGTGAATGACAGGAAAAGGTCATTCCAGGTGAACAGTTTTCAGCAGGGACCCTCTCAAATGGGCACGGTGGAGGAAGGTTTGTGTTTTTATGATTGGACATTGACAAAGTAACACAAGCAAATGCCCAGAAATTCCTTATCAATCAAAAGGACGACTTTAGTACCCAATTGGAAGGACGGACATTTTGGTCAACAGGTTTCGCCTTATCACTCATTTATTAGCTGGAACAAAGAAGGGCAATCTTTCCACACTCATTTACAAAGAATCTCCAAAATGGCCGAGCCAATTGCAATACACAAGCTTAAAATGGCATGAGATCTGCATTACAACATGCATAAATGCAATTTCAACCCCAGAAGTTGTGCATAAAATATAATTCCATCATTTAATATCACACTTGGTTCGCATGCATGCAGCCCGTTACCAGGAGTATTTTGAAAGTGGTTTGGGCAGGAAAGAACGCATTGGTAAAGACTCAGAGACATTTCCCTTTGTTGAAAGTAAGTTACACACAGAAGGAGGAGGGTGGGTCATGTGGTTTGGCCACTCTTTACATCAACAACCAATCACTTCACTGAGAATAGAGAGTGCCAACTTACAGTCTCCCCTCACCGTGAAAGAATAAATGTCCCATACCGGCAGACGATACCTTTGTTTGAATATATGACTTGCCGAAAATAAGAGACAACAACACGACTGAGGATAAGTTCCTTCAAGTAAAACCATGAACAACTCTGTCAATTGCTCAGTTAGGGATTTTCCCACCTTTCAAGCTCCTCCAACATAACAGCCCAGCTGCACTGGATTGAACCAGCTGGAAGCCTTGAACTCCAACAACTTTGCTGGTACACCAGAGCTCTTGTGTAAGTGACCGTGGCTACTTGAGAGTAGAGGTACGACCCCGCCACTGCATGCAACCCGCACTACCAGGGATTCTCGCTAAAAAGCTCAGTTGGGAGAGCGGCAAAATGAAAGTGCAAAGGTCCTTGGCTCTGGCACAGGGTAGCTCACTGGGTGCGCTTCTGGTGGGTTCCATGGTGTAATGGTTAGCACTCTGGACTTTGAATCCAGTGATCCGAGTTCAAATCTCGGTGGGACCTTTTAGCCCTTCAGAGACGGATGCGATGTGCGTGCGTTTCCTTGGTGCAGGTGTTTTCCCTTTACTGCTGAACTTGCCACCTGTTCTAGTTGCTTAGAGTCATGCTTTGCTCAGCTTCCCAGCACATTGCTTTCATTCTGAAAGCTACGTCCCAGTGCCAGAGCAATGCTCCATGCAGCAACAAAACCCGCTCTTCGTCCCTGGGTGGGCTCGAACCACCAACCTTTCGGGGTTAACAGCCGAACAGCTAGCCGATTGCGCCACAGAGACAGATGCCCTTGAGCCGGGGTCTCAAGTTCCGTGCAGGAGGGCCAGTGTAATAGAGAGTTTATCTTCAGCACACCTGCCGTGAGGTTTCTAGCAATAGCCAAAACTTTAATCCCAGGTGTGAAACGTATCAGTATTTATGACCATTGACACTCCCTCGAATATGGCTCTTACACAACAAAAGTCTCTTACAAAAGTAAAAGCATTATATTGTTTAAGGTAAATAAGTGGGCAGAATGGTTTTCACATCTTTTGTAGCAAACCCTCTAGTCTACAGGATACAGCAGTCAAAAGTCTTGTGAACACATGAGTTTAGGAGTGTGTTTTGTCCTTATTTCAATGACTTAAAATGTTATACTTTTTACTAACCATGCATAAACATGGTTTTCTCATGAACACAAGCATGCACATACATGTTGCTTGTATATTATTGTAGCACAGTTTGTGCTGAGTACAGTGACGTGTGACTTCAACCATTTATATGTTTGTAAGCTACTGAAAAAGCACAATTGTCAGGGCATGTCAAAACTTCTCCAGGGTCCCAAAACGCCCTCAGACCCCAGAGACTTAAAGAAATAGTGAAAGAAGGTGATGTGGTATTTTGGATAAAACATGGCCGTTGTATTATCCCAGCATCCTTGTGCTCGTTTTTGTGAAACACCGTTTTTGCAGCAGAACCGTGAACTTGCGTTATTTGCTCTGACCAGTGGCCTAGCTGATAAGCTCCAAAGACAGAAACACGCCCAACGTGGGGCTCGAACCACACGACCTGAGATTAAGAGTCTCATGCTCTACCGACTGAGCTAGCCGGGCTCCTAAAGCCAAGCTCAAGCCTATGAAGAAAGTGAAGGCGATAGCTTCAGCAGCATACTTTCAGTAGAATCCGATCTTCCAAAAGCTTTTAATGAATGACGTTTCTTTCGAGGCAGTTAGTATTCACCAGCAGATCAGTGTGGTCAGCAAAGGTTTTGTGTCGCTAATGAAATGTAAACAAATGTATGAGACCTATAATGACTTAAACATAGCCAAATTTAAATGCTGACATTTAATCAAAAGTTTATTCAAAGTTACGGATGTCAGCTGTATGCGTTAGAGAATAACTGGCCCTCCCAGCTGAGCCTGGTTTCTCCCGAGGTTTTTCTCCATTTATTCATTATTTGAATTTGGGTTCCTTGCCACAGTAACCGTGTTTGAGTGCTCACTGGAAGACTGCTGTTATTAGATTAGCTCAGGGTTCTGTTGATTCTGTTAAGATCAACGTACTTTTTAATTCTACTTGTGCTGTACTGCATTTATACATTTTTTCTCTGTAAAGCTGCTTTAAAACAATGCAACATTGTAAAAGCACTATAAAAATAAACCTGAATATCAATGTAAAAAGAGCAATGGTTATCCATCTTATCAGTGTGTGGTGCAGGCTGCCCGGTTAGAGTTGTTTTGTTTCAGATCCCGCCTTTTCATGCAATCTCCCTCTTTCCAACCTTGTATCCTCCCACCTAACCACGACCTATTATACAATCTTTATAAGAGAGAGGTTTTCTATTGTTGAACAGAGGAAAGAGAGCGTTTTCATCACCATTTAGGAGATCGCAAACTCAAGCCACTTTCTTGATGTTACTGGTCTGTGTGCACCACCTGTCCACGTGCTTTTGCCCTCCCTCGCCTCGTTGGTCTAGGGGTATGATTCTCGCCAGGGTGCGAGAGGTCCCTGGTTCAAATCCCGGACGAGCCCTCTTTCCGCCTGCTTTAGTGAATGACAGGAAAAAGGTCATTCCAGGTGAACAGTTTTCAGCAGGGACCCTCTCAAATGGGCACGTGGAGGAAGGTTTGTGTTTTATGATTGGACATTGACAAAGTAACACAAGCAAATGCCCAGAAATTCCTTATCAATCAAAAGGACGACTTTAGTACCCAATTGGAAGGGACGGGACATTTTTGGTCAACAGGTTTCGGCCTTATCACTCATTTATTAGCTGGAACAAAGAAGGCAATCTTTCCACACTCATTTACAAAGAATCTCCAAAATGGCCGAGCCAATTGCAATACACAAGCTTAAAATGGCATGAGATCTGCATTACAACATGCATAAATGCAATTTCAACCCAGAAGTTGTGCATAAAATATAATTCCATCATTTAATATCACACTTGGTTCGCATGCATGCAGCCCGCTACCAGGAGTATTTTGAAAGTGGTTTGGGCAGGAAAGAACGCATTGGTAAAGACTCAGAGACATTTCCCTTGTTGAAAGTAAGTTACACACAGAAGGAGGAGGGTGGGTCATGTGGTTTGGCCACTCTTTACATCAACAACCAATCACTTCACTGAGAATAGAGAGTGCCAACTTACAGTCTCCCCTCACCGTAAAAGAATAAATGTCCCATACCGCAGACGTACCTTTGTTTGAATATATGACTTGCCGAAAATAAGAGACAACAACACGACTGAGGATAAGTTCCTTCAAGTAAAACCATGAACAACTCTGTCAATTGCTCCAGTTAGGGATTTTCCCACCTTCAAGCTCCTCCAACATAACAGCCCAGCTGCACTGGATTGAACCAGCTGGAAGCCTTGAACTCCAACAACTTTGCTGGTACACCAGAGCTCTTGTGTAAGTGACCGTGGCTACTTGAGAGAGTAGAGGTACGACCCCGCCACTGCATGCAACCCGCACTACCAGGGGATTCTCGCTAAAAAGCTCAGTTGGGAGAGCGCAAAATGAAAGTGCAAAGGTCCTTGGCTCTGGCACAGGGGTAGCTCACTGCGTGCGCTTCTGGTGGGTTCCATGGTGTAATGGTTAGCACTCTGGACTTTGAATCCAGTGATCCAGTTCAAATCTCGGTGGGACCTTTAGCCCTTCAGAGACGTGGATGCGATGTCGCGTCGCGTTTCCTTGGTGCAGGTGTTTTCCTTTACTGCTGAACTTGCCACCTGTTCTAGTTGCTTAGAGTCATGCTTTGCTCAGCTTCCCAGCACATTGCTTTCATTCTGAAAGCTACGTCCCAGTGCCAGAGCAATGCTCCATGCAGCAACAAAACCCGCTTCTTCGTCCCTGGGTGGGCTCGAACCACCAACCTTTCGGTTAACAGTCAACGCAGCTAGCCGATTAGCCACAGAGACAGATGCCCTTGAGCCTGGGTCTCAAGTTCCGTGCAGGAGGGCCAGTGTAATAGAGAGTTTATCTTCAGCACACCTGCCGTGGAGGTTTCTAGCAATAGCCAAAACTTTAATCCCAGGTGTGAAACGTATCAGTATTTATGACCATTGACACTCCTCGAATATGGCTCTTACACAACAAAAGTCTCTTACAAAAGTAAAAGCATTATATTGTTTAAGGTAAATAAGTGGGCAGAATGGTTTTCTACATCTTTTGTAGCAAACCCTCTAGTCTACAGGATACAGCAGTCAAAAGTCTTGTGAACACATGAGTTTAGAGTGTGTTTTGTCCTTATTTCAATGACTTAAAAATGTCATACTTTTACTAACCATGCATAAACATGGTTTTCTCATGAACACAAGCATGCACATACATGTTGCTTGTATATTATTGTAGCACAGTTTGTGCTGAGTACAGTGACGTGTGACTTCAACCATTTATATGTTTGTAAGCTACTGAAAAAAGCACAATTGTCAGGGCATGTCAAAACTTCCAGGGTCCCAAAACGCCCTCAGACCCCAGAGACTTAAAGAAATAGTGAAAGAAGGTGATGTGGTATTTTGGATAAAAACATGGCCGTTGTATTATCCCAGCATCCTTGTGCTCGTTTTTGTGAAACACCGTTTTTTTGCAGCAGAACCGTGAACTTGGCGTTATTTGCTCTGACCAGTGGCCTAGCTGATAAGCTCCAAAGACAGAAACACGCCCAACGTGGGGCTCGAACCCACGACCCTGAGATTAAGAGTCTCATGCTCTACCGACTGAGCTAGCCGGCTTCCGAAAGCCAAGCTCAAGCCTATGAAGAAAGTGAAGGGGATAGCTTCAGCAGCATATGCTTTCAGTAGAATCCGATCTTCCAAAAGCTTTTAATGAATGACGCGTTTCTTTCGAGGCAGTTAGTATTCACCAGCAGATCAGTGTGGTCAGCAAAGGTTTTGTGTCGCTATGAAATGTAAACAAATGTATGAGACCTATACGACTTAAACATAGCCAAATTTAAATGCTGACATTTAATCAAAAGTTTATTCAAAGTTACGGATGTCAGCTGTAACGCGTTAGAGAATAACTGGCCTCCCAGCTGAGCCTGGTTTCTCCCGAGGTTTTTCTCCATTTATTCATTATTTGAATTTGGGTTCCTTGCCACAGTAACCGTGTTTGAGTGCTCACTGGAAGACTGCTGTTATTAGATTAGCTCAGGGTTCTGTTGATTCTGTTAAGATCAACGTACTTTTAATTCTACTTGTGCTGTACTGCATTTATACATTTTTTTCTCTGTAAAGCTGCTTTTAAAACAATGCAACATTGTAAAAAAGCACTATAAAATAAACCTGAATATCAATGTAAAAAGAGCAATGGTTATCCATCTTATCAGTGTGTGGTGCAGGCTCCGGGTTAGAGTTGTTTTGTTTCAGATCCTGCCTTTTCATGCAATCTCCTCTCTTTCCAACCTTGTATCCTCCCACCTAACCACGACCTATTATACAATCTTTATAAGAGAGAGGTTTTCTATTGTTGAACAGAGGAAAGAGAGCGTTTTTCATCACCATTTTAGGAGATCGCAAACTCAAAGCGCCACTTTCTTGATGTTACGGGTCTGTGTGCACCACCTGTCCACGTGCTTTTGCCCTCCCTCGGCTCGTTGGTCTAGGGTATGATTCTCGCTTAGGGTGCGAGGAGGTCCCGGTTCAAACCTGACGAGCCCCTCTTCCGCCTGCTTTAGTGAATGACAGGAAAAAAGGTCATTCCAGGTGAACAGTTTTCAGCAGGGACCCTCTCAAATGGGCACGGTGGAGGAAGGTTTGTGTTTTTATGATTGGACATTGACAAAGTAACACAAGCAAATGCCCAGAAATTCCTTATCAATCAAAAAGGACGACTTTAGTACCCAATTGGAAGGGACGGGACATTTTTGGTCAACAGGTTTCGCCTTATCACTCATTTATTAGCTGGAACAAAGAAGGGCAATCTTTCCACACTCATTTACAAAGAATCTCCAAAATGGCTGAGCCAATTGCAATACACAAGCTTAAAATGGCATGAGATCTGCATTACAACATGCATAAATGCAATTTCAACCCCAGAAGTTGTGCATAAAATATAATTCCATCATTTAATATCACACTTGGTTCGCATGCATGCAGCCCGCTACCAGGAGTATTTTGAAAGTGGTTTGGGCAGGAAAGAACGCATTGGTAAAGACTCAGAGACATTTCCCTTGTTGAAAGTAAGTTACACACAGAAGGAGGAGGGTGGGTCATGTGGTTTGGCCACTCTTTACATCAACAACCAATCACTTCACTGAGAATAGAGAGTGCCAACTTACAGTCTCCCTCACCGTCAAAAGAATAAATGTCCCATACCGGCAGACGTTACTTTGTTTGAATATATGACTTGCCGAAAATAAGAGACAACAACACGACTGAGGATAAGTTCCTTCAAGTAAAACCATGAACAACTCTGTCAATTGCTCAGTTAGGGATTTTCCCACCTTCAAGCTCCTCCAACATAACAGCCCAGCTGCACTGGATTGAACCAGCTGGAAGCCTTGAACTCCAACAACTTTGCTGGTACACCAGAGCTCTTGTGTAAGTGACCGTGGCTACTTGAGAGTAGAGGTACGACCCCGCCACTGCATGCAACCCGCGACTACCAGGGATTCTCGCTAAAAAGCTCAGTTGGGAGAGCGCAAAATGAAAGTGCAAAGGTCCTTGGCTCTGGCACAGGGTAGCTCACTGGGTGCGCTTCTGGTGGGTTCCATGGTGTAATGGTTAGCACTCTGGACTTTGAATCCAGTGATCCGAGTTCAAATCTCGGTGGGACCTTTTAGCCCTTCAGAGACGTGGATCGCGATGTGCGTTTCCTTGGTGCAGGTGTTTTCCCTTTACTGCTGAACTTGCCACCTGTTCTAGTTGCTTAGAGTCATGCTTTGCTCAGCTTCCCCAGCACATTGCTTTCATTCTGAAAGCTACGCCCCAGTGCCAGAGCAATGCTCCATGCAGCAACAAAACCCGCTTCTTCGTCCCTGGGTGGGCTCGAACCACCAACCTTTCGGGTTAACAGCCGAACGCTACCGATTAGCCGCCTAATTAGAGACAGATGCCCTTGAGCGGGGTCTCAAGTTCCGTGCAGGAGGGCCAGTGTAATAGAGAGTTTATCTTCAGCACACCTGCCGTGAGGTTTCTAGCAATAGCCAAAACTTTAATCCCAGGTGTGAAACGTATCAGTATTTATGACCATTGACACTCCCTCGAATATGGCTCTTACACAACAAAAGTCTCTTACAAAAGTAAAAGCATTATATTGTTTAAGGTAAATAAGTGGGCAGAATGGTTTTCACATCTTTTGTAGCAAACCCTCTAGTCTACAGGATACAGCAGTCAAAAGTCTTGTGAACACATGAGTTTAGAGGTGTTTTTGTCCTTATTTCAATGACTTAAAATGTCATACTTTTTACTAACCATGCATAAACATGGTTTCTCATGAACACAAGCATGCACATACATGTTGCTTGTATATTATTGTAGCACAGTTTGTGCTGAGTACAGTGACGTGTGACTTCAACCATTTATATGTTTGTAAGCTACTGAAAAAAGCACAATTGTCAGGGCATGTCAAAACTCTCCAGGGTCCCAAAACGCCCTCAGACCCCAGAGACTTAAAGAAATAGTGAAAGAAGGTGATGTGGTATTTTGGATAAAAACATGGCCGTTGTATTATCCCAGCATCCTTGTGCTCGCTTTTTGTGAAACACCGTTTTTGCAGCAGAACCGCGTGAACTTGCGTTATTTGCTCTGACCAGTGGCCTAGCGATAAGCTCCAAAGACAGAAACACGCTTCAACGGGTTTTCGAACCCACGACCCTGAGATTAAGAGTCTCATGCTCTCACCGGACTGAGCTAGGCGGGCTTCCGAAAGCCAAGCTCAAGCCTATGAAGAAAGTGAAGGGGATAGCTTCAGCAGCATACTTTCAGTAGAATCCGATCTTCCAAAAAGCTTTTAATGAATGACGCTTCTTTCGAGGCAGTTAGTATTCACCAGCAGATCAGTGTGGTCAGCAAAGGTTTTGTGTCGCTATGAAATGTAAACAAATGTATGAGACCTATAATTGACTTAAACATAGCCAAATTTAAATGCTGACATTTAATCAAAAGTTTATTCAAAGTTACGGATGTCAGCTGTAAATGTTAGAGAATAACTGGCCCTCCCAGCTGAGCCTGGTTTCTCCCGGGAGTGGTTTTTTCTCCATTTATTCATTATTTGAATTTGGGTTCCTTTGCCACAGTAACCGTGTGTGTGAGTGCTCACTGGAAGACTGCTGTTATTAGATTAGCTCAGGGTTCTGTTGATTCTGTTAAGATCAACGCATTTTTAATTCTACTTGTGCTGTACTGCATTTATACATTTTTTTTCTCTGTAAAGCTGCTTTAAAACAATGCAACATTGTAAAAAGCACTATAAAAATAAACCTGAATATCAATGTAAAAAAGAGCAATGGTTATCCATCTTATCAGTGTGTGGTGCATGCGTCCGGTTAGAGTTGTTTGTTTCAGATCCTGCCTTTTCATGCAATCTCTCTCTTTTCCAACCTTGTATCCTCCCACCTAACCACGACCTATTATACAATCTTTATAAGAGAGAGGTTTTCTATTGTTGAACAGAGGAAAGAGAGCGTTTTCATCACCATTTAGGAGATCGCAAACTCAAAGCCGCCACTTTCTTGATGTTACTGGTCTGTGTGCACCACCTGTCCATGATGCTTTTGCCCCTCCCTCGCCTCGTTGGTCTAGGGGTATGATTCTCGCTTAGGGTGCGAGAGGTCCTGGTTCAAATCCCGGACGAGCCCTCTTCCGCTTCGCTTTAGTGAATGACAGGAAAAAGGTCATTCCAGGTGAACAGTTTTCAGCAGGGACCCTCTCAAATGGGCACGGTGGAGGAAGGTTTGTGTTTTTATGATTGGACATTGACAAAGTAACACAAGCAAATGCCCAGAAATTCCTTATCAATCAAAAAGGACGACTTTTAGTACCCAATTGGAAGGGACGGGACATTTTTGGTCAACAGGTTTCGCCTTTATCACTCATTTATTAGCTGGAACAAAGAAGGGCAATCTTTCCACACTCATTTACAAAGAATCTCCAAAATGGCCGAGCCAATTGCAATACACAAGCTTAAAATGGCATGAGATCTGCATTACAACATGCATAAATGCAATTTCAACCCCAGAAGTTGTGCATAAAATATAATTCCATCATTTAATATCACACTTGGTTCGCATGCATGCAGCCCGTTACCAGGAGTATTTTGAAAGTGGTTTGGGCAGGAAAGAACGCATTGGTAAAGACTCAGAGACATTTCCCTTGTTGAAAGTAAGTTACACACAGAAGGAGGAGGGTGGGTCGCGTGGTTTGGCCACTCTTTACATCAACAACCAATCACTTCACTGAGAATAGAGAGTGCCAACTTACAGTCTCCCCTCACCAGAAAAGAATAAATGTCCCATAACCGCAGACGTACCTTTGTTTGAATATATGACTTGCCGAAAATAAGAGACAACAACACGACTGAGGATAAGTTCCTTCAAGTAAAACCATGAACAACTCTGTCAATTGCTCAGTTAGGATTTTCCCACCTTCAAGCTCCTCCAACATAACAGCCCAGCTGCACTGGATTGAACCAGCTGGAAGCCTTGAACTCCAACAACTTTGCTGGTACACCAGAGCTCTTGTGTAAGTGACCGCGGCTACTTGAGAGTAGAGGTAACGACCCCGCCACTGCATGCAACCCGCACTACCAGGGGATTCTCGCTAAAAAGCTCAGTTGGGAGAGTGCAAAATGAAAGTGCAAAGGTCCTTGGCTCTGGCACAGGGTAGCTCACTGGGTGCTTCTGGTGGGTTCCATGGTGTAATGGTTAGCACTCTGGACTTTGAATCCAGTGATCCGAAGTTCAAATCTCGGTGGGACCTTTAGCCCTTCAGAGACGTGGATGCGAGCAAAGGCGTTTCCTTGGTGCAGGTGTTTTTCCCTTTACTGCTGAACTTGCCACCTGTTCTAGTTGCTTAGAGTCATGCTTTGCTCAGCTTCCCAGCACATTGCTTTCATTCTGAAAGCTACGCCCCAGTGCCAGAGCAATGCTCCATGCAGCAACAAAACCCGCCGCCCCTGGGTGGGCTCGAACCACCAACCTTTCGTTAACAGCCTAACGCTGGGCTAGCCGATTAGCGCCACAGAGACAGATGCCCTTGAGCTGGGGTCTCAAGTTCCCGTGCAGGAGGGCCAGTGTAATAGAGAGTTTATCTTCAGCACACCTGCCGTGGAGGTTTCTAGCAATAGCCAAAACTTTAATCCCAGGTGTGAAACGTATCAGTATTTATGACCATTGACACTCCCTCGAATATGGCTCTTACACAACAAAAGTCTCTTACAAAAGTAAAAGCATTATATTGTTTAAGGTAAATAAGTGGGCAGAATGGTTTTCACATCTTTTGTAGCAAACCCTCTAGTCTACAGGATACAGCAGTCAAAAGTCTTGTGAACACATGAGTTTAGAGTGTGTTTTGTCCTTATTTCAATGACTTAAAAATGTCATACTTTTACTAACCATGCATAAACATGGTTTTCTCATGAACACAAGCATGCACATACATGTTGCTTGTATATTATTGTAGCACAGTTTGTGCTGAGTACAGTGACGTGACTTCAACCATTTATATGTTTGTAAGCTACTGAAAAAGCACAATTGTCAGGGCATGTCAAAACTTCTCCAGGGTCCCAAAACGCCCTCAGACCCCAGAGACTTAAAGAAATAGTGAAAGAAGGTGATGTGGTATTTTTTGGATAAAAACATGGCCGCTTGTATTATCCCAGCATCCTTGTGCTCGTTTTTGTGAAACACCGTTTTTTGCAGCAGAACCGTGGAACTTGCGCTATTTGCTCTGACCAGTGGCCTAGCGATAAGCTCCAAAGACAGAAACACGCCCAACGTGGGCTCGAACCCACGACCCTGAGATTAAGAGTCTCATGCTCTACCGACTGAGCTAGCCGGGCTTCCAAAGCCAAGCTCAAGCCTATGAAGAAAGTGAAGGGATAGCTTCAGCAGCATACTTTCAGTAGAACTGATCTTCCCAAAAGCTTTTAATGAATGACGTTTCTTTCGAGGCAGTTAGTATTCACCAGCAGATCAGTGTGGTCAGCAAAGGTTTTGTGTCGCTATGAAATGTAAACAAATGTATGAGACCTATACGACTTAAACATAGCCAAATTTAAATGCTGACATTTAATCAAAAGTTTATTCAAAGTTACGGATGTCAGCTGTAATGCGTTAGAGAATAACTGGCCCTCCCAGCTGAGCCTGGTTTCTCCCGGAGGTTTTTCTCCATTTATTCATTATTTGAATTTGGGTTCCTTGCCACAGTAACCGTGTGTGAGTGCTCACTGGAAGACTGCTGTTATTAGATTAGCTCAGGGTTCTGTTGATTCTGTTAAGATCAACGTACTTTTAATTCTACTTGTGCTGTACTGCATTTATACATTTTTTCTCTGTAAAGCTGCTTTAAAACAATGCAACATTGTAAAAGCACTATAAAAATAAACCTGAATATCAATGTAAAAAGAGCAATGGTTATCCATCTTATCAGTGTGTGGTGCATGCCCGGTTAGAGTTGTTTTGTTTCAGATCCTGCCTTTTTCATGCAATCTCTCTCTTTTCCAACCTTGTATCCTCCCACCTAACCACGACCTATTATACAATCTTTATAAGAGAGAGGTTTTCTATTGTTGAACAGAGGAAAGAGAGCGTTTTCATCACCATTTAGGAGATCGCAAACTCAAGCGCCACTTTCTTGATGTTACGGGTCTGTGTGCACCACCTGTCCACGTGCTTTTGCCCTCCCTCGGCTCGTTGGTCTAGGGGTATGATTCTCGCTTAGGGTGCGAGAGGTCCCGGGTTCAAATCCGACGAGCCCTCTTCCGCCTGCTTTAGTGAATGACAGGAAAAAAGGTCATTCCAGGTGAACAGTTTTCAGCAGGGACCCTCTCAAATGGGCACGGTGGAGGAAGGTTTGTGTTTTTATGATTGGACATTGACAAAGTAACACAAGCAAATGCCCAGAAATTCCTTATCAATCAAAAAGGACGACTTTAGTACCCAATTGGAAGGGACGGGACATTTTTGGTCAACAGGTTTCAGCCTTATCACTCATTTATTAGCTGGAACAAAGAAGGGCAATCTTTCCACACTCATTTACAAAGAATCTCCAAAATGGCCGAGCCAATTGCAATACACAAGCTTAAAATGGCATGAGATCTGCATTACAACATGCATAAATGCAATTTCAACCCCAGAAGTTGTGCATAAAATATAATTCCATCATTTAATATCACACTTGGTTCGCATGCATGCAGCCCGCTACCAGGAGTATTTTGAAAGTGGTTTGGGCAGGAAAGAACGCATTGGTAAAGACTCAGAGACATTTCCCTTGTTGAAAGTAAGTTACACACAGAAGGAGGAGGGTGGGTCATGTGGTTTTGGCCACTCTTTACATCAACAACCAATCACTTCACTGAGAATAGAGAGTGCCAACTTACAGTCTCCCCCCTCACCGTTAAAAAGAATAAATGTCCCATACCGGCAGACGTATCTTTGTTTGAATATATGACTTGCCGAAAATAAGAGACAACAACACGACTGAGGATAAGTTCCTTCAAGTAAAACCATGAACAACTCTGTCAATTGCTCAGTTAGGATTTTCCCACCTTTCAAGCTCCTCCAACATAACAGCCCAGCTGCACTGGATTGAACCAGCTGGAAGCCTTGAACTCCAACAACTTTGCTGGTACACCAGAGCTCTTGTGTAAGTGGACCGTGGCTACTTGAGAGTAGAGGTAACGACCCCGCCACTGCATGCAACCCGCACTACCAGGGATTCTCGCTAAAAAAGCTCCAGTTGGGAGAGCGGCAAAATGAAAGTGCAAAGGTCCTTGGCTCTGGCACAGGGTAGCTCACTGCGCGCTTCTGGTGGGTTCCATGGTGTAATGGTTAGCACTCTGGACTTTGAATCCAGTGATCCGAGTTCAAATCTCGGTGGGACCTTTTAGCCCTTCAGAGACGTGGATGCGATGTGCGCGCTTCCTTGGTGCAGGTGTTTTCCTTTTACTGCTGAACTTGCCACCTGTTCTAGTTGCTTAGAGTCATGCTTTGCTCAGCTTCCCAGCACATTGCTTTCATTCTGAAAGCTACGTCCCAGTGCCAGAGCAATGCTCCATGCAGCAACAAAACCCGCTTCTTCGTCCCTGGGTGGGCTCGAACCACCAACCTTTCGGTTAACAGCCTAACGCAGCTAGCCGACAGCGCCACAGAGACAGATGCCCTTGAGCGGGGGTCTCAAGTTCCGTGCAGGAGGGCCAGTGTAATAGAGAGTTTATCTTCAGCACACCTGCCGTGAGGTTTCTAGCAATAGCCAAAACTTTAATCCCAGGTGTGAAACGTATCAGTATTTATGACCATTGACACTCCCCTCGAATATGGCTCTTACACAACAAAAAGTCTCTTACAAAAGTAAAAGCATTATATTGTTTAAGGTAAATAAGTGGGCAGAATGGTTTTCACATCTTTTGTAGCAAACCCTCTAGTCTACAGGATACAGCAGTCAAAAGTCTTGTGAACACATGAGTTTAGAGTGTGTTTTGTCCTTATTTCAATGACTTAAAATGTTATACTTTTACTAACCATGCATAAACATGGTTTTCTCATGAACACAAGCATGCACATACATGTTGCTTGTATATTATTGTAGCACAGTTTGTGCTGAGTACAGTGACGTGTGACTTCAACCATTTATATGTTTGTAAGCTACTGAAAAAAGCACAATTGTCAGGGCATGTCAAAACTTCTCCAGGGTCCCAAAACGCCCTCAGACCCCAGAGACTTAAAGAAATAGTGAAAGAAGGTGATGTGGTATTTTGGATAAAAACATGGCCGTTGTATTATCCCAGCATCCTTGTGCTCGTTTTTGTGAAACACCGTTTTTGCAGCAGAACCGCGAACTTTGCGCTATTTGCTCTGACCAGTGGCCTAGCGATAAGCTCCAAAGACAGAAACACGCCCAACGTGGGGCTCGAACCCACGACCCTGAGATTAAGAGTCTCATGCTCTACCGACTGAGCTAGCCGGGCTTCCGAAAAGCCAAGCTCAAGCCTATGAAGAAAGTGAAGGGATAGCTTCAGCAGCATACTTTCAGTAGAATCCGATCTTCCAAAAGCTTTTAATGAATGACGCTTCTTTCGAGGTCGAGGCAGTTAGTATTCACCAGCAGATCAGTGTGGTCAGCAAAGGTTTTGTGTCGCTATGAAATGTAAACAAATGTATGAGACCTATAACGACTTAAACATAGCCAAATTTAAATGCTGACATTTAATCAAAAGTTTATTCAAAGTTACGGATGTCAGCTGTAATGCGTTAGAGAATAACTGGCCCTCCCAGCTGAGCCTGGTTTCTCCCGAGGTTTTCTCCATTTATTCATTATTTGAATTTGGGTTCCTTTGCCACAGTAACCGTGTTTGAGTGCTCACTGGAAGACTGCTGTTATTAGATTAGCTCAGGGTTCTGTTGATTCTGTTAAGATCAACGTACTTTTTAATTCTACTTGTGCTGTACTGCATTTATACATTTTTTTCTCTGTAAAGCTGCTTTAAAACAATGCAACATTGTAAAAAGCACTATAAAAATAAACCTGAATATCAATGTAAAAAGAGCAAATGGTTATCCATCTTATCAGTGTGTGGTGCAGGCGTTCCGTTAGAGTTGTTTTGTTTCAGATCCTGCCTTTTTCATGCAATCTCCTCTCTTTTCCAACCTTGTATCCTCCCCACCTAACCACGACCTATTATACAATCTTTATAAGAGAGAGGTTTTCTATTGTTGAACAGAGGAAAGAGAGCCGCTTTCATCACCATTTAGGAGATCGCAAAACTCAAGCGCCACTTTCTTGATGTTACGGGTCTGTGTGCACCACCTGTCCACGCAGCTTTTGCCCTCCCTCGGCTCGCTGGTCTAGGGTATGATTCTCGCTTAGGGTGCGAGAGGTCCCGGTTCAAATCCTCGGACGAGCCCTCTTTTCCGCCTGCTTTAGTGAATGACAGGAAAAAGGTCATTCCAGGTGAACAGTTTTCAGCAGGGACCCTCTCAAATGGGCACGCGGTGGAGGAAGGTTTGTGTTTTATGATTGGACATTGACAAAGTAACAACACAAGCAAATGCCCAGAAATTCCTTTATCAATCAAAAAAGGACGACTTTAGTACCCAATTGGAAGGGACGGGACATTTTTGGTCAACAGGTTTCTGCCTTATCACTCATTTATTAGCTGGAACAAAGAAGGGCAATCTTTCCACACTCATTTACAAAGAATCTCCAAAATGGTCGAGCCAATTGCAATACACAAGCTTAAAATGGCATGAGATCTGCATTACAACATGCATAAATGCAATTTCAACCCCAGAAGTTGTGCATAAAATATAATTCCATCATTTAATATCACACTTGGTTCGCATGCATGCAGCCCAAGTACCAGGAGTATTTTGAAAGTGGTTTGGGCAGGAAAGAACGCATTGGTAAAGACTCAGAGACATTTCCCTTGTTGAAAGTGGGTTACACACAGAAGGAGGAGGGTGGGTCGCGTGGTTTGGCCACTCTTTACATCAACAACCAATCACTTCACTGAGAATAGAGAGTGCCAACTTACAGTCTCCCCTCACCGGTAGTAAAATAATAAATGTCCCATACCGCAGACGTATCTTTGTTTGAATATAATGACTTGCCTAAAATAAGAGATAAACAACACAATTGAGGATAAGTTCCTTCAAGTAAAACCATGAACAACTCTTGTCAATTGCTCAGTTAGATTTTCCCACCTTCAAGCTCCTCCAACATAACAGCCCAGCTGCACTGGATTGAACCAGCTGGAAGCCTTGAACTCCAACAACTTTGCTGGTACACCAGAGCTCTTGTGTAAGTACCGGCTACTTGAGAGTAGAGGTAACGACCCTCGCCACTGCATGCAACCCGCGACTACCAGGGGATTCTCGCTAAAAAGGCTCATAGCTGGGAGAGCCGCAAAATGAAAGTGCAAAGGTCCTTGGCTCTGGCACAGGGTAGCTCACTGCGCGCCTGGTGGGTTCCATGGTGTAATGGTTAGCACTCTGGACTTTGAATCCAGTGATCCGAGTTCAAATCTCGGTGGACCTTTAGCCCTTCAGAGACGCGGGATGCCATGTGCGGCATGCTTTCCTTGGTGCAGGTGTCTTTCCCCTTTACTGCTGAACTTGCCACCCGTCTCTAGTTGCTTAGAGTCATGCTTTGCTCAGCTTCCCTGAGCACATTGCTTTCATTCTGAAAGCTACGTCCCAGTGCCAGAGCAATGCTCCATGCAGCAACAAAACCCGCTTCTTCGGTCTCCTGGGTGGGCTCGAACCACCAACCTTTCGGTTAACAGCCGAACGCCAGCTAGCCTATTGCAGCCACAGAGACAGATGCCCTTGAGCGGGGTCCAAGTTCCGTGCAGGAGGGCCAGTGTAATAGAGAGTTTATCTTCAGCACACCTGCCGTGAGGGCCTCTGCGCAATAGCCAAAAACTTTAATCCCAGGTGTGAAAATCGCACAAGTATTTATGACTCATTGATACTTCTCGAATATGGCTCCAAGGCCAACAAAAAGTCTCTATTAAAAAGTAAAAGTACGAGATTGCTTAAGCAATATAAGTGGGCAGAATGGTTTTCACATCTTTTGTGAAAACCCTCTATTCTGCAGTATATATAGCCAAAAGTCTGTGAACATTACATTAGTTTAGAGAGTGTTTTGCCCCTATTTCAAATTTCAGGACTTAAAATAAAGGTAATGCTTTTACTAACTACGCACAAACATGGTTTTCATGAACACGCTTACGCACATTACAAGGTTTGTATATTATTGTAGCACAGCTCTGTGCTATACAGTGACGGTGACTTTAACCATTTATATGTTTGTAAGCTACCGAAAAAGCAATAAATTGTCAGGGCATGTCAAAACTTCCAGGGTCCCAAAACGCCCTGTAACCCCCAGAGACTTAAAGAAATAGTGTGAAAGAAGGTGATGTGGTATTTTGGATAAAAATGGCCGCTTGCATTATCCCAGCATCCTTTGTGCTCGCTTTTTTTGCAGCAGAACCGTGAACTTGCGTTATTTGCTCTGACCGGTGGCCTAAGCGATAAGCTCCAAAGACAGAAA
>CM032810.1:12240465-12465204 GCA_019155185.1 Beaufortia kweichowensis
GATGAAAACTCTCAAAATAAACACCCCCCTCACCTCCCCAAACTTTAAATGAAGAAACAAACTTACTCAGCTTTGCTGAACATTTAATAAAGAACATTCTCCAAAGTTCTGAACAAATGGAGCGTAGTAAAGTGATTCCAAGGCTAACTTACACTTTTACAAAAAATAAATCAAATACCTGGCACAGGTATGCCAACCCGCCCTTCCCTCAGCACACCAAATCCAACAATTGATGTAGCATATAAGGTGCAAGGTATTAAGGGTAAAATAGACCAGTGCTCTAGGTTCTCTAGGAGCCAAATGAGAGAGAAAAATCAACAGACAGACAAGGTAAATATGAATAATAACGGATAGGTTTATAACTGAAAATTGAATTTGTTGACTGCTCTTTGCTTCCAGAAACTGATGTATGAACACCAAGAACAAGGAAAATAAATGCAATATTTAAATATTTACAATGCAAAGAAATAAAATGAAATAAACAAAATTAATTAACAGTTTCTGTGTTTAAACCTCTCTGTTCACAGCAAGGTTTCAACTAGATTTAGTCCCATTCTCTACTTTATTTCTCTTTTGGAAATCTAAAGTTCCTATTCTTTAAATAACCCTTTATATTTGAATGGATTATTCATATATACAGCTCAAAATACAATACCCTCAAGAAACATATTTCAAAACTATTACGAAACAAATTTAACTTTTTGTAAGAACAAAACAAAAAAAACATTAAGTGCAATCAGTTCACAATTCAGATATGAATTTCAACAGATCAGTGATGAATTTTCTGATTTGAAATGAACAATCCTCCACGTCCTGTGTAATGTAGGTGATCATAAAATGCAACAGTTCAGGCCTACCGTCCATAAGCACAAAGCAATGAGCAGCAAACCGGATGAGGGACACTTTCACATGGATTTACTCTTTCCTGCACATTTGTTTTCCTCGAGCAACAGATCGTGTTTCTTTTGGCGATTTAGAAGGATTCGAGACTCAGTGGGCGGCTCGCCATCTTGATCCATGTGGTGATGAACTCCATGTCATCGCCGTTTTCATCAAATCAAGAACATCTCAATCACTTGTACCACAAAAATCACTCAAATCAAATGAAATAAAGTTTACTAAACTTTCCGTTTAGTTTAACTGAAAGTTTCTCTCAAAGTTTCGCTGATCTGACCGTGCTCTCCTCTTTCCGTCATCACGCTGCTCACGCAGACTTCTCCTGCTGATTCCTCGCGGTTTTCTTAAAGGCGACGCTCCATTTTACTTATGCATCATTACAGTCAGAATAAAGTTAACATAAATTACGGAAAAATAAAAAAATGACATTTATCACAAGTACACATTTGATCACATTCATGACATAAAATAAATGAAATGAAACACAATACAAATTTCAATACAAAATAAATCTGAATTAAACCCCCTTTTTCGCCAAGTGTTTATGTTCAGCCAAGCAATTTTTCTTAACTGAATTTTCAAAAATAAAAAAAATCCTTTCTTAAGATTCTTGAAATTAGACTTTTTTAGTGGTGGTATTAGTCTTAAAATTAGCACAACAATCTAATTGAACATGCACCAATATTTGGGCTTTATAGCGGTCACTTGTTTCTAGTAAAATCTTGCTCAAAATGAGTTAACATTTACTTGCCTAGAAAAGATCAATTTTCTTAAATTAAGATTTATAGTCTAATGTGCAATGTATTTTATAAGACTATTTATCTTTCATGGCAAAAAACAAGACACATTTTCTAAAAATAAGCTTTTTTTACTTTCTTAGTTTTCAGTTTTTGCAGTGTACCCCACTTCAATGGTTTAAATCCTACCTCTCAGACAGGTCCTTCAGGGTGTCATGGAATGGGGAGCTGTCTAAAGCCCATCCCTTGGCCACTGGCGTTCCTCAGGGATCTGTTCTTGCACCACTCCTCTTCTCCATCTACACAACATCCCTGGGTCCCATCATTCAATCACATGGCTTTGACTACCACTGCTATGCTGATGACACCCAGATTTTCTTCTCCTTCCAACCAGATGACCCCACAATAGCAATGTTATAGCGTCACAATAGCAATAGCGTCTCGCATTTCAGCCTGCCTGAATGACATCTCATCCTGGATGACTAAACACCAACTTTAGCTAAATCTTGCCAAAACTGAGCTCCTGGTACTTCCGGCCACACCGGCAATGCAACACAACCTCACAATTCAAATTGGCAACACAACCATCACACCATCTAAATCAGTTAGAAACCTTGGTGTAATCTTCAACGACCAGCTGTCCTTTACCGAACACATCTCAAGGATATCACGGTCTTGTAGATATGCACTTTACAACATCAGGAAGATCAGGCCATATCTCACAGAGCACGCTGCCCAACTGCTTGTCCAAGCCATGGTAATCTCCAGACTGGACTATTGCAATGCTCTTCTGGCTGGTCTTCCTGCACGAACAATCAAACCACTGCAGATGATACAGAACGCTGCAGCAAGACTTGTCTTCCAATAACCCAAAGAGCACATGTCGCCACTCCTCACTCTCTCCATTGGCTACGGTGGCGGCCGCATTAAATTCAAATCATTAATGCTGACATTTAAAACCATCACAAACTCTCGCCCTCATACTTTAACTCGCTTCTACATACATACAACCCATCCAGAACCCTACGCCAACCAATGAATGTCGACTGGTGGTACCATCACAGAAAGGCTAAATCTCTCTCGCTCTTTCTCCTTCTCTGTTCCCGGCTTGTGGAATAATCTCCCTAACGCAATCCGGTCTGCCACATCCCTCACCTCCTTTAAAAAACTACTAAAAACGCACCTTTTCCACAAACATCTAACAGCATAAAAAAACTTTTCCTTCCTCTACAGGTATTTATCTAGCACTGCATAACATTGTAAACTTAGGAAAGCACTTCTTTGTACTATTGCCGCTTTTGATGTATCACTTCATTGTCTCCTAATATTTGTAAGTCGCTTTGGATAAAAGCGTCAAATGTAAAACATTTACATAAGGCACTAAACAGATATCGCAGATAAAGCACTGGCCCTGCTTCTATGCCATAAAACGTCAATGTCCTATAGAGATCCCAACTAGAATTTGGCTAAAAATATTAGAATCAGCCGATTGCCCTTTATGGAAGTGAGGTGTGGGTCTGCTGACATGGGCAAATGGGAAAAACACCGACTGAGCACCCTGCATGCAGAACTCTGTAAAATATATTACACGTGCACAGACACACAACAAATAACATGCAGGGCAGAATTAGGTAAATATCCAATAATCATAAAAATACAAAAGGGCAATTAAATTCTGGAAACATCTAAAACTCAGTGACCCAGCTCACATCATATATAAAGCCCTGCAATACCAAGAGATGAGCAAAAAAATCAATCCTCTCTCTCATCTGATCCAAAACTTCTGTCCTGATGTTTCAATAACATCTACTGACAATCATCACACTGATGCTCTGAATCACAACAATACTGTCAAAATCACATTAAATCTAATTACAGCACAAATGAAAGAAAACTACATCAAACATTGGAAATATCAAACACAACAACAAAGTAAAATGAAATGTTATTTGCCCCTAAATAGAGAATACTGTATGACAGACTATCTGTACACAGTGACAGATAAAACTGAGAGACCGTTGATCAAATACAGACTCAGTGGACACAAGCTGACTATAGAGACGGGTAGACACAGAAAAACAGGCCTTCATCTGTCCTGATCTAATGTTTCCAACATATGTAGATAAACTGATGTTCACTTTACATCACAGTGCTCTTATATTACTTTTACTGTTTTTTGTGGTGCATGAAACAACAAATGTGGGAAAGACTGGGAATATGACAAACACTATCCATACAATTAGGCCTAATTAGCAATTCCATTGCCTTGTAATTAATAAATAGACTGCATCACTTTTTGTTCATTCACGACTTACTATCAGAGTAAATATGTTAATTCTAATATATAGTTAGAAAGTCTAATATATATATATTTATTCAGGTAAATCTGGCAGTGTTTTTATTGTTTGTTTTTTCAATGCATGGGTAATACAATGAATGATGATTTTTAAATGATAAAAATAATACATTTGCTTACACCAAACAAAATTTTATTTTATTAACGTGGATGTCCCGAAAATGTCCCAGAGGACCTCCTTTTGACATTTAAAGAACCTTACAAGAAGACGTCAAGGGGACGTTCGCAGTGACCATTCAGGGGACGTTCTGGGGACCTTTTTCTGTTAACTGGGTGAAAGCATCTGTAACTGCTTTCATCAGTGTAATACTTTCACACACAATGGCAGGTCATCTGGCTCTTCTCTGTCAAACCACGACTGAAAAAAGACAATAGAGAGGTTTTTGTTCAAGGCCAGTACCATGGAGCTGCAAAATAAAACATATTAATGCATTATTTGACTACATACAGGGGGGTGAAAGAGGTTTGCGTGAGGGTTAGGTTTGGCTGTAGGTTGAGGGTTACAGGGTAAAATGTAAAGTCTGTACAGTATAAAAGTCATCATGGTATCAGCCCACATGGTATCTCCTCTCTAGTGGGAAACCAGTCAGTTTTTATATACATCAATGAGAGAGGATTTACTATATGAGGCAAGTACTGTACTGCATACAGATAAAAATGACTTTCCTTCAGACTACTTACACACACAACAAATGATTTACAGTTAAGCACTGCTCAAAGGACTGGCCAGCCGGAGACTCCAACAAAGAGATGGAGAAGTGACAGTGATCACACTGAATAATCTTTGTATATAGTTCATACATCATACAAAACATTCATGAAACATTTAGGCTCATCTGTTTATCACAGCAGACATGTATAACAAATGTCTACATGGGAATATGCCAGTGGGGTGCACGGAGCTCAAGCCACTTCCCTTTTATCTATAAGTGTAAAGTGCCCTTTCTTCTCATAGTAAATTATTAGTATTAATGTCATCATTATAAATAACAATACGCTTTTATCATGGGATATTTGTCACTCACAATAATAATAAACACAAAATAAAATATTTGCTTGCGGAATCAGGTAATCACAGCGCAAATGATCGCTAATAATCAGAGCACACAAGTTTCAGAATATTTAACTTTGTAACAACCACGCGCTTTAGAAAGGCGGGCAGAAAGAAGCAAACAATAATCTCAGGTGTGTAAAATAATAAAAATAATAAATAGTAGTTTTGGCAAACATAAAACCACGTAAACACATTTCATTACACTAAATACGAAAATAATGTTTTTTCAGAACCAGATGACCCAGCATTTAATGATAGCTAGCATTAGCAGCACTTTCATCCATGTAATACAATTATTAAGTTTACAATATCTAACAAAACTAAACATGAATTCAAAAATGATTAACTTCTTTGATTCTTAAAAGTTTGACTAAAAAAGTTTTGACTAAAAGTTAATAATGTTTATGATATTATCATCATCTGAGATGTTGATTATAATCATCTGTTTCCATTGAGCAAGACATTAATAATTTAAAAAAGTCAATCAAATATTTAAAAAGACAGCAGAAAGACAAATAACCGGTTTCAAATATGTAATTTCTATAAATAACCACATTCTAAAATCGATACAAAAACACATTTGCTATAAGCTTATATAAATATTTATATATATATATATTTATTTATTTATTTTTGTGCCTGTTTTTATCCCTTTGAACTACTGGATACACAGTTTATTTCACATTTTAATAAAATATTTGTTTTCTTGATTTGTACTTTTGCAGAAAATGACTCTCCTACTAGATTTGGAAAAACAAAGTTCATTAAATAAAAATAACTCAATTTGATTCTGTTTGACGTAAATTGTATGTACAATCCATTAAATAAATAAAAACATTGCGTTATGTGTTATACAATGGAAGCATGTGTAAATAACTGACATTTTCTTTATTTTCTGGCTTTATTTAGATTTTATTTAGATATATTTTTATAAATAAAAATATGTTAAATGGGTAAAAACGTTGACATTTTCTTTGGCGTATTTAAATTTGTTAAGTTTTTGTTGAAAGGTGAACACGCAGGCTATGAGGTCGCTAGAGTGACGTTGCGTCAGTCACTATGGTTCAGCAATACACAACTGATATTTATTCATTCAATTGATCATCTGATGCGACTGAGCGAGTTACAATCCGAGCGATTACGAAGAGAACTACAGAGCAGTTCTTCACAGAGATTTCAAGAGCCAGCGAGTGCGTGAGTACAGAAAACCCAATAAAGTGTTTTATTTCCGTCCAGCGTGTTGTTTCTGTATTTAGCGCATATGAGTTATCACGTCTAGGGAAGGCCCGCCCCTCCGCGGCTGGGGTCGATGTGGGATGCAGGGTCCCCACTGACTTCTCTGGCGGTAGATAGAGATTACTTATGGCGGGGACAGCTAGCGGATATCACCCGGTGAGTTAAGAAGCTTCAACTCCGAACATATGTCGTATATGCAAAACAGGAAACAGATAAACAACGTCTGTTAATTCTATAAATAAGTACAAACTACTTGGTGCATGTTTGAAACCACAAAATCATACCCAATTTTATAAACTTAAGGCATTAGCTGTTTATAATTATTCCAACAATTATTATTGTGTTGACTTGAGAAAGTTCCCAAAAAATCCCATAGATTTACATTGATAGCATTTCAGGCTAATTGTTTACTTTCAAAAATTTAAATGTAAACAAATCTCATACACTCATATTCAATAAGCTTTGGCTCTCTCTCTCCTCTTCGCCTCTCTCTCTATCTCTATCTATCACACACACAAATACAAACCCTCACACAAACCTTTCTGTTTTTTTTTACCAAATCAAACATAATTCAACATGATTTATAAGCTGTTTTTGAAATAATCACTGACTGCTGATCTGTCTTCTGTCTATCATTTTGCCACACTTTCAATCTATACCTCTCTCTATCCATTCCTCTCTTTTTAATAATCTTTAAATCTGTTATTCACAGTTATTTCTTTCTTTCTTTCTTTCTTTCTTTCTTCTTTCTTTCTTTTTTTTTTTTCTTTCTTTTTCTTTCTTTCTTTCTTTCTTTCTATCTGTCTATCTTACTTTCTTGACTCTCTTTCTAGGCCTTCTCAAGCAAACATAAAAGCTGGTTCGCTACACACTTTAACTCTTCATCTAGTTTTTATTGCTTGTTACTAATTCTGTGAATTTATTAATTACATATTTTAGACTTCAATATGTGATATCACGCTATGATACACACAAGTTAAAATTAAGTTCAAAAACAAGTTAAAAACCATATTAAAATTGCACATTTTGGGAAAATAACACGCACATTTATAAAAGCATTTCACTTTTCTTTCATGCTTTAAGAGAATAGGAAGCTATCGAGTCTCTGAGTTCATCAAGCTAAACTTGAAAGCGCATGAAGCCAAACTTCCTCCACGGCACATAGGACCAGAGTGGAGCAGATAGTGCCTCCACACTGCTGCCTGAGACACTGCCCACTGTGAGAGGCTGCATGTCTCCTCCAGACACCCAGGAGAACCACCCAGGTCAGATGAATTCTCAAGCCATTATACACATAATACACCTAAATCATCATAATCATTTACGGGTTTGTTGTTTATTTTAGAGAGGAAGCGGACTAGGAGTCCTGGGGTTCTTTAGGAGAACTCCTGGAGGGCATGTGCAGCGCCCCTTCCCTCCACAGACGCTGAGACCAGAGTCCAGGTGCTAGTGCCTCCACTCTGAGCCTGACTCACAACACCTAGTCCTGAGCTGACACCCATCCCAGCCGCCACATCCATCCTGGCTTGCGGACTTATCTGAGACAGACTCAGCTGTTTCTGAGCCTCTTGTCTGTCCCAGCTTTGCTCACATCTTTCGGTTTCCCACTAAGATGGTGAGTCTGTCATCTAACCTGTGCCATTAAGGAATTTGCAATTCATATACAGCGCTATCAACATTCTTTGTACTCTTCGTGTGTTTTTAGGATCTCATGATGGCCAAGTATACAGAGGGAAGTTTGTTGTTGGGTGTGTGGAGTCTCTTTGGAACGGTGTATGAAGGTACACGGATAGCTGATGGTGAGGAAGGTAAAGTTTCATGTTCATGTTTAAGATCAAAACATACATGTTATAATCATATGAGGTTATGTGCTTCATTTTGAATAACATTTTTTGCAGGTCACAACATCAAACTGATATCCAAGTGGGAGATGACACTCCATTCCACCATTGTAAGTTGGTTAACCAACCACTTATATATTAATTACTTTAATAATTAATCACTTTAATTAAATAATCCTAACCATAGCCAATATAGAGTTTAGAGCTAACAACAATAATTTGTGTTTGTGTGCAATCTATAGACAAAGTAATCTTTCTTGATGTCTCTCTAGCCCGGCCATTCCAAACCTCTGTTCACAGAAGGGCAGGCTACTGCTTGGCGATGGTGAGGCAGGAGACCCGCTTAGTTCCAATGTGGTGCAGATGTTGGAAATGGTTTGAAAACCTAAATGACATCACTCATCATCATGGAGTTCCCCCATCCCTATGGTAGAGACCCTGAAGGATTTTATTCGGTCATGATACAGCTGTCGGAGTCCACAGCTGATCATTTCATGGGTCAAGCAGTCCAGGCGTGTGCAGCACTGTATCAGTCACGGTGTCTTCCACAGTGACATCCACCCAGACAACATATTGGTCAATACCAGCACCTACGATCTCAAGCTGATTGACTTTAGCTGTGGTTTGTGTTCACTGGGGAAGCATTGAATAGTCGCCAATATAGAGGTAAGCTGACATTTTGTGTTAAGTGAAAATTATTTATCATGTCACCCTTTTACAGATTTACTCAACTTTTCACAAATGCCGCTTCTTGCTTTCAGGCGATCAAATTATTGCCCACCTCGAGGTGATAGTCCAGCCCTGCTTCCAGGCTGTCCCAAGCAAACGGTGGCATCTCAGGGTTGATGCTTTTTGAGATGGTCAACGGATGTTTCTATACTTACGACGAGTGCAGAAGAAGTCCTCTTCCTGAATCCAGACTTATCTGAAGGTGAGTGAACGCATTATTGAGAACAAATGAAACATTGATAAATATGTTTGCCAGCTGAACTTAAATTGATTGTTATGTGTGTCACATTATCATGACTAATCAGCTCTCTTCTTTATTCTTCTACAGAATGCCAAGAGGTATCATCAGAAGGTGTCTGGTGTTTGAGCCAGCCAAACGCCCCACCTGAGGAGATTCCATCACCTGGAGATCACTCCATCACCTGAGAGATCAGCTAGCTCTACAACACAGAGAGAGAGAGAGAGATCAGCACTACAGACAACAAAGAGAGAGAGAGAGAGAGATCAGCAGCTCTACAACACAGAGAGAGAGAGAGAGAGAGATCAGCTCTACAGAAAGGAAAGAGAGATCAGCTCTACAGAGAGAGAGAGAGATCAGCTCTACAGCAACAGAGAGAAATCAGCCTCCAAAAACAGAAAGAGCTACAGCAAAAGAGAGAGAGAGATCAAAAATGATACGCTGGAGAAATCAAATGTATCATGATGGATAAACAGCTCTACAAAACAGAGAGAAACTGTACAAGAAAGAGAGAGATGATCTACAAAATAAAGTTAAAAGAAACTCTACAGAAAAGAAAGAGAGATCAAAACAAAGCTCTACAAAGAGAGAGAGAGAGAAACTCTACAAGAGAAGAGAGAGAGATGATCTACAAAGTCAAGAGAGAAACTCTACAAGAGAAAAGAGAGAGCTGATCTACAAAGAAAGAGAAAAACTCTCCAGAAAAAGAGAAAGAGTTGTTTGAAAAAAAGAGAGAAACTCTACAAGAGAAAGAGAGAGATGATACAGTAAAGAGAGAGAAACTCTACAAGAGAAAGAGGAGAGCTGATTCACAAAGAGAGAGAAACTCTACAAGAGAAAGAGAGAGAGCTGATTCCACAAAATAGAAGAGAAACTCCCTAAGGAAAAAAGAGAGAGAGTTGACAAAAAAGAGAGAGAGAGAAACTCCTACAAGAGAAAGAGAGAGCTGATCTACTACAAAGAGAGAGAGAGACAAACTCTTCAAGAGAGAGAGATGACCTACAGAAAGAGAGAGAGCTGATCTACAAGAGATAAGAGAGAGAGAGACTGTACAAGAGAAAATAGAGAGAAAGAACTTCTACAAAAAGAAAGAGAGAGAGTTGTTCTACACAAGAGAGAGAGAGAGACTCTACAAGAGAAAGAGAGAGCTGATCTTTAAAAGAGAGACAGAGAAACTTCTACAAGAGAAAAAAAGAGAGAGCTGATCTACAAAAGAGAGAGAAACTGTACAAGAGAAAGAGAGAGAGCTGATCTACAAAAGAGAGAGAGAGAAACTCACAATAGAAAGAGAGAGAGCTGATCTACAAAGAGAGAGAGAGACAAAACTCTACAAGAGAAAGAGAAGCTGATCTAAAGAGAGAGCTGATCTACAAAGAGAGAGAAAGACTACAAGAGAAAGAGAGAGAGCTGATCTACAAAAAGAGAGAGAGAGAGACTGCACAAGAGAAGAGAGAGAGAGCTGATCTACAAAAAGAGAGAGAGAGAGAAACTGTACAAGAGAGACTCTACAAGAGAAAGAGAAAGGAGAGAGAGAGAAACTCTACAAGAGAAAAGAGAGAGCTGATCTTACAAGAGAGAGAGAGAGAAACTGTACAAGAGAGAGAGACAAACTCTACAAGAGAAAGAGAGAGAGCTGATCTGACAAAAAGAGAGAGAGAGAAACTGTACAAAAGAAAGAGAGAAGCTGATTTACAAAAAAGAGAGAGAGAGAGAAACTGTACAAGAGAAAGAGAGAGAGCTGATCTACAAAAAAGAGAGAGAGAGAGCTGATCTATAAAAGAGAGAGAGAGAAACTCTACAAGAGAAAGAGAGAGAGCCACAAACTCTACAAGAAAGAGAGAGAGAGAGCTGATCTACAAAAAGAGAGAGAGACAAACTGTAAAAGAGAAAGAGAGAGAACAATTTGCTTTAGAAAAGAGAAAAGAGAGCGTGATCTGGTAAAAGAGAGAGAGAGAAACTCTATAAGAGAAAGAGAGAGAGCTGATCTACAAAAAGAGATTGACAAACTTAACAAGGATTTGAGAGAGCAGATCTTCAGGCAGAGAGAGAGAGATTTCGTACAAGAGATTGAGAGAGACAAATGCCTTTAGAAAACAGAGACAGCTCTAATTCTAAAAAAGAGAGACAAACGAGAGAGCCATTGACCTTAAAAAAGCATTTGATCAATTTGGCACCTCAAGGCTACACTGAAACTTATTGAAATTGGCATAGGGTATCGTCCAAACCATGACTCCACTTATCAAAGTGTACACTGAAAGTAAATTTGGCATAAAATCAACGTGGAGTGCAAGATATCTTTTCCAGAGCTGCAGTGGAGGAGACAGGGTTTGCCCAACATATTGTTTCAGAACTGGGCAACCTAGTTTGTAGCAGGATATCATCAGCCCTTGGTCTCATCCTACACTTAATCACAAATCAAATGTCTGCTCTATGCAGATGATCTGCTTCTGTTGTGACCTGTTAGAAAACAATACTGCTCAGACCTGGGCCCTGACAGTAAACTTCCTCAATAAAAATCATGATCTTCCAGAAAAGATCCAGATTACAGGGAACACAACCACACATTACCAATACAGCCACGGACACAATCTCTATGTTCAACACTAACATCCTGTCTAGATAACCTCCTGCCCTCTATCCTCCAGACAAGCCTCTCCTCCCTCCCTGCCTTGGACTTGGACGCCCTTAGGGATCATCGGACTCAAACTCAGGGCTGCCACGCGAGAAAGGAAATGGCGAATGACGAAACACTCCACCCACCTCTGTGAGTACCAGTCACTACTTTCTCATCCTTCTCCGCTGCTGTCCACACAGCAAAGACATCTTATTACATCACAAAGATCACTCACACATCAGCTTCTAAAGAACTTTTCAAACCTTTTAGCACCCTCCTCTCCACTCCATCCCCTACCTGCCGCACAGTATCAGCTGATGATTTTTGCTAACTTTTTTTCATAAACAAAACATCCTTGATCAGCAGCCAGTTCTCAACTCCTGCAACCCCAGTACACACACACAGGCTTCACCTAGCTCCACTTTTTCCTCTTTTTCCACTTTTTAAACGATGCTGAAGTTACCAAACTTCTCTCCTGCAACCCCACCACCTGCCCACTCTCGACCCAATCCCTCCCATCTGCTCCAATCCATCTCCAGCGCAGTCACTCCATCACTCACACATTATTAACTCCTCACTCCTCTCTGGCACCTTTCCCACCACCTTTAAGCAGGTCCCGGTCACCCCTGGCCGCTTAAAACCCCTCTCGACCCTCCTTCCCTCACCGATAGCTACAGACCTGTCTCTTTTCTCCCTGCTCATCTCTAATGCTAACTGCTCACACCCAAACGCTAATGAAGCTGCTAAGAGTTTGTTGATTTACATGTTAAGTCAATGCAAAGACGCTTAATAGACATCCTGCGAAGCTGTAAGCTGAATGAGGCTGCTTACGCTTTGACGCTGGAAGTTGAAAAATCTGAACTTTTGGCTAAGTCGCACCCAAGCTAATCTAATCAGGAACTTGCTCTAGTAGTGATTGATCACGAGCGGAGGCAGAAATCAGAAACAACAATGGAGGACAAATTGATCGGCTGTGTGTGGACACCTGAGCTGTATGATACATCAGTCAGATTTCTACAGAGACAGGAATAAAAAGGATCTTGCTTGGAGGAAAGTGAGTGAGGAGGTCGGGCAACTGGTAAGTTGTAATCAACGCTCTTTACTCAATTTGAGCTATATATGCATATTGAGACTACTAACTTGCTTAAAGCCAGTATTTTAGCTTTAGCTTCACTTCATCCTGCTGAAATTTGGATGAGCTGAATTTATTCAGAGGAAGTGTGCAGAAAGAAGTAAAGGAAGAGTCTGAGGGACACATATTTAAAGAGAGGAGAAAGGAGGTGGAGAAGAGGAGTGGGTCAGCAGCAGGGTCAGGAAAAGGTGGAAGTACTCTGCGGTCCTGTCTTTCCTCGACTCTCTCTGCCTCCCCCACGGGAGACAAGCGGAATATGGAGAGGGGGATGGGGGCCGCAGGGTACTGGCACTCACACCTGAGGACCAGGGCGAGACAGAAGCAGCAGGGCACTCCAGAGACAGGAGGTTGTGTTGACAAGTGAAGCAACACAGCAGGGCATATTTTCTTTTTTGTTTTTAATTTAATTTAAAATAATTGTAATTTTATTTGTTTTATGATGAAAAGGCTCAATTAATTTCAGTCTGGCTGGTGTAATGTGCAATGTGTGTAATGTTGTATTAATATTTAATATTGTCATTGCAGAGCCCACTGGTTCTTTTGATGTCAGTGAGCCTGGGTCCCCTCTTCCAGAATCTGCTGCTGCTTCTGTTTCCCCTGTCGCTGCCCTCCAACATTTGCTGCTGTACTCCACAGTGTGTACAGGCAAAATGACCATGTTTACATGCATATTAAATTTACAGTAAACACTCATAGCCTCATACACTGACGGTTTGTGAATGAGTTAAATTTTTCTGCCTTCTCGTTGTACAATGTGCTATCTTTTGATACAGGTCCACCAAGAAGAAGAGCTCAGAGAAGGCCTAGGAGCAGCCATCGGAGGTGGAACGGAGCTCTAGAAGTACTCAAGTGGAGCCGGCTGTAGCTCCAGCCACCTCCACGCCAGAGGATGAGCTCTTCCTCTTGAGTCTGGTCCCTTCCCTGCAGAGGTTGCCTCAGACTAAAGATTTTGTGAAATTTCAAATTCACAAATTAATTTATGAAAGCAGCACAGTTCTGCTTAATTTGGGAAACAATTGGAGCCAACAGAATAGTTTTAAAAAAGAGGCAGCAATCTCTGCAGGGAATGAACCTTTCTCTCCTTTCTCCTCCTCTCTTCACTTTGTCCCTCACTCTTCCCTCTTCCAAGCAAGATCCTTTTTATTCCTGCATGTAAATAGTTGTAAATGTAGTTTATAGTTATATTATATATTGTAAATAGTTTTATATGTTTTCATTTGATTTTATTTATTTTGTATAAATAAATGTTCTATACAATGACCAAAGATTTTGTGTGTTACTTTGTGCACAAATATAAATCATAATTTATATTTGTTACTTAAAAATATTATTTCTATGTTAAGACTACAATACTTATGGCAAAATATTTGTGCATTCATTCTAATTATATTCTATTGCAAATGCACTTACAATAATATAGTAAAGTTATATATAGTATAGTAATATAGTTATTTGTGATTGGACCAGCAATGCATTATAGTGTAATGACAATGCAGCAATGAGACAGGGATTCATTTTTGAGGATGGCTCCATTTATCATTTTAAACAAGAAAACTGTAACAATCTAAACTTGATCAAACAATGATTGAAAATGATGAAAGATTTACATGAGTTAAGGACGGAAAAAGAGCTATATATTTACAAGAGAGGTTGAAAATATGTTATTTACAATATATAAAGGGTGTAAATCAAAAGAAAAGACAAAAGGGTGGGAATATTTACACTACCTAAACATGAACATAAAGAGCACAGGATTTAATAAACAAATTACCGGCGGGTTGCCATGGGACTGCTCCTCTATGTAAAGTGAGCCATGAAGCTGTCCCTGACCCGGATGGCTTCTCTGGCAGAATTATTCGCTGCAACCCGACCCAGACTTTGCAGCGAGTCCTCTGCACCCGCACGCCCCTCACAGCAGGTGCCTCTGCAGATCTCCTCATAAAGTTGTGGAGGACACACGTCAGCCTTCACACACCTCTCCACAACATCAGGCTGAACCTCTATGAGGCGCTGCATACATCCTCCACTGTGAGGACAGGATCCCAAAGGCGTTCTCCACCACCAGCCGGGCTCTGAGAGACGGTAGTTAAAAACCCTTCTCTCTCGGGAAGGGTGCCCAGGGTATGGCCTCATGAGGTTTTTCCTGAGGGGAAAGGCCTCATCTGCCACAAAGACATGGGGCTGGGGTCCTCTGTGGTCAGCTCCTGGGAGAGGGACGGTCAGGTGGCAGTTGGAGGGTGCCACCCACGGAGTGCCTGGCCAAAGGCTGAGTTAGCCAGAGTCCCACCATCACTGGTCCGGCCCATATGCCCCGACATCAATCACCCGGAAGCAATACCTTGCATCCACAACAGCAAGGAGAACTAAGGAAAACGTTCCCTTGTAGTTGTGGAACTGGGATCCGTGTTGGGGGTGCTTTTTATCAGGACGTGCTTGCATTGTCCAGTGCTCCACAGCAGAGTGGGAAGTTCCACCTCTCCTCAAAACCCTCTGCAATGGACTCCATTCGCCTGTGGAGGGCACAGCCATGAACTCTTCAACTAAGCAGTCCCAGATTGCAGTCACCACGTCTGGGACAATCTTGCAGACGGTGGAGACACCAACACGGAAGCTGCTGGCGATCGTCCTGAAGGAGTCTCCAGTGGCAAGATATCTGAAAGAGAGAGAAAATAAAAAAATAAAATAAACGTTGTTACAAATGCAGATTGCAATTCCATATTACCAAATATAAATTTATAATACTGGTGTTTGTGATATTTTCATTTCTTTTAATTTTTTACAGTTAAACAACAACAAACTTGATAAAGTGCCCTTAATACTTTACCTATATTTAGCATTTGCTCTGATTTGTTTGCTACATTGCAAAAACAGTCTATTAATCAATATTATAATATAGCAGTTCCTGCACAATTCAAAACCCACTTTGACTGTTGTAGACTAGTAAATTGCCATTTCATTAAAGTGTTGTATGATAATTGTGTGTTTAGAAGAATGAGAAGACTGTATGTCTGTGGAGTCATTAATTACTTGTAATCACACATAATATTAAATGATTTACTGACCGGAGACAGATGGACAGTCGCTCTGCAGATGGAATAGAGCCTGTAGTTGGTGTCCTGGAGGAAATCCTCCCACCGACGGGACAACAGGTCATCAAACTGGGACCGGCTCAGTCGGAAGTACCGCTGAAAGCTCGGCCATCCAGGCGCAGCTCCTGGAGGAGTTGGTGAAACTCACCAAGCTGGGTGCGTCTCTGAAGTATCTGATGGACCCAGACACGGCGCCGAACGGACCGCAGTTTGCCAGCCTTCCATAGCACATAAAGCGCAGCTACTCTCTCAACGAAATCCAAGTCAGCCATTTTGCAACGTAACTGGAGACGAAGTTTCATGCGCTAATGAAGCGTAATTTTCACGCGAATGAAGCGAATTTCACGCGCGAATGAAGCGAATTTCACGAATGAAGCGAATAAAGCAAAATAAACTCAAAATGTTCACGCGTCCAACCACGCTTAATAGTGCGATTTATTCAGCTTCATTCGCGTTGGTGTGAACGCGAGCATAAGACACTGGAGCGAGCTGTTTGTAATCAGATTTCATCCTACCTCTCCCAGAATGAACTACTGGACAAAGACAGTCCGGTTTCAAGAGCAACCACTCCACAGAGAATGCACTTCTGTCAGTCACTGAGACAGCCAGCGACTGGCGAAGGCCGAAGTCTAAATCATCTGTTCTCATCCTGCTGGATCTTTCTGCCGCTTTTGACACAGTCAACCACCAGATCCTACTGACATCCCTCTCATCGCTAGGGATCACAGGTACCCTGCAAAAATGCCCTTTTGAAATAAGCAAAATTTACTTAAATCTAGTTAAAGTGTACCACAATCAAGCAAAAAATCTGCCAATGGGGTAAGCAAAACAGACTTGATAAGAATTCTTGAAATTAGCATAAATATCTAGTCGATAATAAATGCTACTGGATCTTAAAACTAGACACAAATTCTTAAAACTAGGCATTTTAGCTTTTATAAGAATTTAATAGTAAATAAGTTAGTGAAAAACTGCATTAAAACTAGAATATTTGAACTTAAATCTAGTCACTAAAAATAATGGGCTGGTCTTAAAACTAGACAAACATGCTTAAAACTAAGCAGTTTTCTTTTTATAAAGCACTGAATAATAAAAATTCTAGGAAAAATGCACTGAAACTAGAATATTTAACCTTAAACCCAGCCTATTTAGTTTTTTTTTTAAGATCACACAAAACCTAAAATGAGATGAAAACTCTCAAAATAAACACCCCCTCACCTCCCAAACTTTAAATGAAGAAACAAACTTACTCAGCTTTGCTGAACATTTAATAAAGAACATTCTCCAAAGTTCTGAACAAATGGATGTAGTAAAGTGATTCCAAGGCTAACTTACACTTTTACAAAAATAAATCAAATACCTGGCACAGGTATGCCAACCCGCCTTCCCTCAGCACACCAAATCCAACAATTGATGTAGCATATAAGGTGCAAGGTATTAAGGGTAAAATAGACCAGTGCTCTAGGTTCTCTAGGGAGCCAAATGAGAGAGAAAAATCAACAGACAGACAAGGTAAATATGAATAATAACGGATAGGTTTATAACTGAAAATTGAATTTGTTGACTGCTCTTTTGCTTCCAGAAACTGATGTATGAACACCAAGAACAAGGAAAATAAATGCAATATTTAAATATTTACAATGCAAAGAAATAAAATGAAATAAACAAAATTAATTAATAGTTTCTGTGTTTAAACCTCTCTGTTCACAGCAAGGTTTCAACTAGATTTAGTCCCATTCTCTACTTTATTTCTCTTTGGAAATCTAAAGTTAGTTTTTGTATGTCTAAATTGTTCCTATTCTTTAAATAACCCTTTATATTTGAATGGATTATTCATATATACAGCTCAAAAATACAATACCCTCAAGAAACATATTTTCAAAACCATTACTTAAACAAATTTAACTTTTTGTAAGAACAAAACAAAAACATTAAGTGCAATCAGTTCACAATTCAGATATGAATTTCAACAGATCAGTCATGAATTTTCTGATTTGAAATGAACAATCCTCCACGTCCTGTGTAATGTAGGTGATCATAAAATGCAACAGTTCAGGCCTACCGTCCATAAGCACAAAGCAATGAGCAGCAAAACGGATGATGAGGGACACTTTCACATGGATTTACTCTTTCCTGCACATTTGTTTTCCTCGAGCAACAGATCGTGTTTCTTTTGGCGATTTAGAAGGATTCGAGACTCAGTGGGTGGCTCGCCATCTTGATCCATGTGGTGATGAACTCCATGTCATCGCCGTTTTCATCAAATCAAGAACATCTCAATCACTTGTACCACAAAAATCACTCAAATCAAATGAAATAAAAGTTTACTAAACTTTCCGTTTAGTTTAACTGAAAGTTTCTCTCAAAGTTTCGCCGCTGATCTGACCGTGCTCTCCTCTTTCCGTCATCACGCTGCTCTCGCGAGACTTCTCCTGCTGCGTTCCTCTCGGGGTTTTCTTAAAGGCGACGCTCCATTTTACTTATGCATCATTACAGTCAGAATAAAGTTAACATAAATTACGGAAAAAAAAAAATGACATTTATCACAAGTACACATTTGATCACATTCATGACATAAAATAAATGAAATGAAACACAATACAAATTTCAATACAAAATAAATCTGAATTAAACCCCTTTTTCGCCAAGTGTTTATGTTCAGCCAAGCAATTTTTCTTAACTGAATTTTCAGAAAATAAAAAAAAATCCTTTTCTTAAGATTCTTGAAATTAGACTTTTTTAGTGGTGGTATTAGTCTTAAAATTAGCACAACAATCTAATTGAACATGCACCAATATTTGGGCTTTATAGCGGTCACTTGTTTCTAGTAAAATCTTGCTCAAAATGAGTTAACATTTACTTGCCTAGACCGAAAAAGATCAATTTTCTTAAATTAAGATTTATAGTCTAATGTGCAATGTATTTTATAAGACTATTTATCTTTCATGGCAAAAACAAGACACATTTTCTAAAAAATAAGCTTTTTACTTTCTTAGTTTTCAGTTTTGCAGTGTACCCCCACTTCAATGGTTTAAATCCTACCTCTCAGACAGGTCCTTCAGGGTGTCATGGAATGGGGAGCTGTCTAAAGCCCATCCCTTGGCCACTGGCGCTCCTCAGGGATCTGTTCTTGCACCACTCCTCTTCTCCATCTACACAACATCCCTGGGTCCCATCATTCAATCACATGGCTTTGACTACCACTGCTATGCTGATGACACCCAGATTTTTCTTCTCCTTCCAACCAGATGACCCCACAATAGCGTCGCATTTCAGCCTGCCTGAATGACATCTCATCCTGGATGACTAAACACCAACTTTAGCTAAATCTTGCCAAAACTGAGCTCCTGGTACTTCCGCCACACCGCAATGCAACACAACCTCACAATTCAAATTGGCAACACAACCATCACACCATCTAAATCAGTTAGAAACCTTGGTGTAATCTTCAACGACCAGCTGTCCCATCCAACACATCTCAAGGATATCACGGTCTTGTAGATATGCACTTTACAACATCAGGAAGATCAGGCCATATCTCACAGAGCACGCTGCTCCAACTGCTTGTCCAAGCCATGGTAATCTCCAGACTGGACTATTGCAATGCTCTTCTGGCTGGTCTTCCTGCATCTAACAATCAAACCACTGCAGATGATACAGAACGCTGCAGCAAGACTTGTCTTCCAATAACCCAAAAGAGCACATGTCACGCCACTCCTCATCTCTCTCCATTGGCTGCGGTGGAATGCCCGCATTAAATTCAAATCATTAATGCTGACATTTAAAACCATCACAAACTCTGCTCTCATACTTTAACTCGCTTCTACATACATACAACCCATCCAGAACCCTACGGCTCAACCAATGAATGTCGACTGGTGGTACCATCACAGAAAGGCGCTTAAATCTCTCTCAGCTCGCTCTTCTCCTTCTCTGTTCCCTGCTTGTGGAATAATCTCCTAACGCATCCGGGTCTGCCACATCCCTCACCTCCTTTAAAACTACTAAAACGCACCTTTTCCACAAACATCTAACAGCATAAAAAAAAAAAAACTTTTCCTTCCTCTACAGGTATTTATCTAGCACTGCATAACATTGTAAACTTAGGGAAAGCACTTTCTTTGTACTATTGCTGCCGCTTTTGATGTATCACTTCATTGTCTCCTAATATTTGTAAGTCGCTTTGGATAAAGCTGCCAAATGTAAAACATTTACATAAGGCACTAAACAGATATCGCCAGATAAAGCACTGGCCCTGCTTCTATGCCATAAAACGCCAATGTCCTATAGAGATCCCAACTAGAATTTGGCTAAAAATATTAGAATCAGCCGATTGCCCTTTATGGAAGTGAGGTGTGGGGTCTGCTGACATGGGCAAATGGGAAAACACCCGACTGAGCACCCTGCATGCAGAACTCTGTAAAATATATTACACGTGCACAGACACACAACAAATAACGCATGCAGGGCAGAATTAGGTAAATATCCAATAATCATAAAAATAAAAAAGGGCAATTAAATTCTGGAAACATCTAAAACTCAGTGACCCAGCTCACATCATATATATAAAGCCCTGCAATACCAAGAGATGAGCAAAAAAAATCAATCCTCTCTCATCTGATCCAAAACTTCTGTCCTGATGTTTCAATAACATCTACTGACAATCATCACACTGATGCTCTGAATCACAACAATACTGTCAAAATCACATTAAATCTAATTACAGCACAAATGAAAGAAAACTACATCAAACATTGGAAATATCAAACACAACAACAAAGTAAAATGAAATGTTATTTGCCCCTAAATAGAGAATACTGTATGACAGACTATCTGTACACAGTGACAGATAAAAACTGAGAGACACGTTGATCAAATACAGACTCAGTGGACACAAGCTGACTATAGAGACGGGTAGACACAGAAAAACAGGCCTTCATCTGTCCTGATCTAATGTTTCCAACATATGTAGATAAACTGATGTTCACTTTACATCACAGTGCTCTTATATTACTTTTACTGTTTTTTTTTGTGGTGCATGAAACAACAAATGTGGGAAAGACTGGGAATATGACAAACACTATCCATACAATTAGGCCTAATTAGCAATTCCATTGCCTTGTAATTAATAAATAGACTGCATCACTTTTGTTCATTCACTTAACTTACTATCAGAGTAAATATATTAATTCTAATATATAGTTAGAAAGTCTAATATATATATATTTATTCAGGTAAATCTGGCAGTGTTTTATTGTTTGTTTTTTCAATGCATGGGTAATACAATGAATGATGATTTTAAATGATAAAAATAATACATTTGCTTTACACCAAACAAAATTTTATTTTATTAACGTGGATGTCCTAAAATGTCCCAGAGGACCTCCTTTGACATTTAAAGAACCTTACAAGAAGACGCCAAGGGACGCTCGCGAGTGACCATTCAGGGACGTTCTGGGACCTTTTTCTGTTAACTGGGTGAAAGCATCTGTAACTGCTTTCATCAGTGTAATACTTTCACACACAATGGCAGGTCATCTGGCTCTTCTCTGTCAAACCACGACTGAAAAAGACAATAGAGAGGTTTTGTTCAAGGCCAGTACCATGGAGCTGCAAAATAAAACATATTAATGCATTATTTGACTACATACAGGCGGGGTGAAAGAGGTTTGCGTGTGAGGGTTAGGTTTGGCTGTAGGTTGAGGGTTACAGGGTAAAATGTAAAGTCTGTACAGTATAAAAGTCATCATGGTATCAGCCCACATGGTATCTCCTCTCTAGTGGGAAACCAGTCAGTTTTTATATACATCAATGAGAGGATTTACTATATGAGGCAAGTACTGTACTGTATACAGATAAAAATGACTTTCCTTCAGACTACTTACACACACAACAAATGATTTACAGTTAAGCACTGCTCAAAGGACTGGCCAGCCGGAGACTCCAACAAAGAGATGGAGAAGTGACAGTGATCACACTGAATAATCTTTGTATATAGTTCATACATCATACAAAACATTCATGAAACATTTAGGCTCATCTGTTTATCACAGCAGACATGTATAACAAATGTCTACATGGGAATATGCCAGTGGGGTGCATTGGGAGCTCAAGCCACTTCCCCTTTTATCTATAAGTGTAAAAGTGCCCCTTTTCTCATCTCATAGTAAATTATTATTATTAATGTCATCATTATAAATAACAATATAATTTTATCATGGGATATTTGTCACTCACAATAATAATAAACACAAAATAAAATATTTGCTTGCAGGAATCAGGTAATCACAGCGCAATGGATCGCTGGCCAATCAGAGCACACAGCGTTTCAGAATGATGAACTTTGTAACAACCGACGCGTTTTAGAAAGGCGGAGCAGAAAGAAAGCAACAATAATCTCAGGTGTGTGTAAAATAATAAAAATAATAAATAGTAGTTTTTTAAACATAAAACCACGTAAACACATTTCATTACACTAAATACGAAAAAATAATGTTTTTTTTCAGAACCGTATGACCCATTTAATGATAGCTAGCATTAGCAGCACTTTCATCCATGTAATACAATCATTAAGTTTACAATATCAACAAAACTAAACATGAATTCAAAATGATTAACTTCTTGATTCTTAAAAGTTTGATCAAAAAAGTTTTGATTAAAAGTTAATAATGTTTGGTGATATTATCATCATCTGAGATGCTGATTATAATCATCTGCTCTCCATTGAGCAAGACATTAATACTTAAAAGTCAATCAAATATTTAAAAAGACAGCAGAAAGACAAATACTGCTTTAAATACAGGTAATTTCATAAATAATTAAATTTAAAATCGATACAAAAACACATTTGGTTATGTTTATATAAATATTTATATATATATATATTTATTTATTTATTTTTGTGCCTGTTTTTATCCTTGAACTACTGACAATATTTCTTTTCACATTTTTAATAAAATATTGTTTTTATTTGCATTTTTGCAGAAAATGACTCTCTACTAGATTTGGAAAACAGTTCATTAAATAAAGTAGTTCAATTTGATTTGTTTGATGTACTGTATGTACAACTATTAAATAAATAAAAACATTGCGTTATGTGTTATACAATGAAGCATGTGTAAATAACTGACATTTTCTTATTTTTATTTAGATTTTTATTTAGATATATTTTTTATAAATAAAAATATGTTAAATGGGGCAAAATGTTGACATTTTCATATGTATTTGGGCCCTCAGCTGGTTTTGTTGAAAGGTGAACACGCAGGCTATGAGGTCACAGAGTGACGCGTCAGTCACTATATCCAGCAATACACAACTGATATTATTCATTCACTGATCATCTGATGCGACTGAGCGAGTGACAATCCGAGCGATAGCGAAGAGAATCACAGAGCAGTTTTTCACAGAGATTTAAAGAGCCAGCGAGTGTGTGTGAGTACAGAAACCCACAAAGTGTTTTATTTCCACAGCGTGTTGTTTCTGTATTAGCGCATATGAGCATCGTCAGGCGTCCGTCTCTCTCTGCGGCTGGGGTCGATGGGATGCAGGGGGTCTCCATCGACTTTCTGGCGGCAGATAGAGAGACACGGCGGGACACCATGGACACACCCGGTGAGTTAAAGTCAACCTGAACATATTACTGTATATACAAAAACACTAGAAACAGATAAACAACGTCTGTTAATTCCCCTATGTAACCAAGTACAAACTACTTGAAAAGTATGTTTGAAACCACAAAATCATACCACGATAAACTTACAAGTACATTGTTTATAATTATTCAACAATTATTATTGTGTTGACTTGAGAAAGTTCCCAAAAAATCCCATAGATTTACATTGATAGCATTTCAGGCTAATTGTTTACTTTCAAAATTTAAATGTAAACAAATCTCATCATCATATTCAACTCATATTCAATAAGCCTCTCTCTCTCTCTCTCTCTCTCTCTCTCTCTCTATCTATCACACACACACAAATACAAACCCTCACACAAACCTTTCTGTTTTTTACCAAATAAACATAATTCAATATGATTTATAAGCTGTTTTAATCATCACTGACTGTTGATCTGTCTTCTGTCTATCTATTGCACACTTTCAATCTATGTCCCTCTCTATCCATTCCTCTCTTTTTTAACAATCTTTAAATCTGTTATTCACAGTTATTTTTTTCTTTCTTTCTTTCTTTCTTTCTTTCTTTCTTTCTTTTTTTTCTTTCTTTTCTTTTTCTTTCTTTCTTTCTTTCTTTCTTTCTTTCTTTCTTTCTATCTGTCTATCTTACTTTCTGACTCTCTTTCTAGGCTTTCTCAAGCAAACATAAAGCTGGTTCACACACTTTAACTTCATCTAGTTTTTTATTGCTGTTACTGTTCTGTGAATTTATTAATTACATATTTTAGACTGTATCATTATATCACGCTTATGATACACACAAGTTGCGAAAATTAAGTTAAAAAACAAGTTAAAAAACGATATTAAAATTGCACATTTTGGGAAAATAACATGCACATTTATAAAAGATTTGTTTTTCTTTTCATGCTTTAGAGAGGAAGCGGGCGGAGTCTCTGAGTTCATCCCCGCGAACTTGGAAGGCGATGGCGTCCGTTCCTCCACGGCCGCGAGGGACCAGAGTGGAGCCGATAGTGCCTCCACTGCTGCCTGAGACACGCCCACTGCAGAGGCGATGTCTCCTCCAGACACCGAGGAGAACCACCCAGGTCAGATGAGTTCTCACATATTATACACATAATAATCTAAATCATCATAATCATTTACGGTTTGTTGTTTATTTTAGAGAGGAAGCGGACTGGAGTCCGGGGGTTCTTTAGGAGAACCTGGAGGGCAGTGAAGCGTCCCTTCCTCCACAGACGCGAGACCAGAGTCCAGGTGCTAGTGCCTCCACTCACGGCCTGACTCGGCGCCCACCTAGTCCGAGCGGACACCCATCCCGCAGCCATCACATCCATCCTGGCTTGAGGACTTATCTGAGACAGACTCAGCTGTTTCTGAGCTCTTGTCTGTCCCAGTTTGCTCATCTTTCGAGCCCACTGATGGTGAGTCTGTCATCTAACCTGTGTCATTAAGGAATTTTTAATTCATATACAGCGTTATCACATTCTTTGTGTCTGTGTGTTTTTTAGGATCTCATGATGGCCGTTATACAGAGGGAAGTTTGTTGGGGTGTGGAGTCTTTGGAACGGTGTATGAAGGCACACGGATAGCTGATGGCGAGAAGGTAAAGTTTCATGTTCATGTTTAGATCAAAACATACATGTTATAATCATATAAAGGTTATGTGCTTCATTTTGAATAACATTTTTTTTGCAGGTCGCCATCAAACTGATATCCAAGTGGGAGGATGACACCTATCTTACCATTGTAAGTTGGCAAACCAGTTATATATTAATTATATATTTAGTTTATTAATTGGTGATCACTTTAATTAAATAATCCTAACTATAGCCAATATAGAGTTTAGAGCTAACAACAATATTTGTGTTTGTGTGTAATCTATAGACAAGTAATCTTTTCTTGATGTCTCTCTAGCCCGGCCATTCCAAACCTCTGTTCACAGAAGTGGCACTGCTGTTGATGGTGAGGCAGGAGCCCGTTTGCCCGAATGTGGTGCAGATGTTGGAATGGTTTGAAGACCCCAATGACATCACCATCATCATGGAGTTCCCTCATCCCTGCGAGACCCTGAAGGACTTTATCTTCCGTCATGATACGCTGTCGGAGTCCACAGCGTATCATTTCATGGGTCAAGCAGTCCAGGCGGTGCAGCACTGCATCAGTCACGGTGTCTTCCACAGTGACATCCACCCAGACAACATATTGGTCAATACCAGCACCTACGATCTCAAGCTGATTGACTTTAGCTGTGGTTTGGTGTTCACTGGGGAAGCATTGAATAGCCGCCAATATAGAGGTAAGCTGACATTTTGTGTTAAGTGAAAAATTATTTATCATGTCACCCTTTTACAGATTTACTCAACTTTTTCACAAATGCCGTTCTTGCTTTCAGGCGCATCAAATTATTGCCCACCCGAGGTGATAGTCCAGCCCTGCTTCCAGGCTGTCCCGCAAACGCGGTGGCATCTCGGGTTGATGCTTTTGAGATGGTCAACGGATGTTTGCCATACGACGAGGCAGAAGAAGTCCTCTTCCTGAATCCAGACTTATCTGAAGGTGAGTGAACGGCATTATTGAGAACAAAATGAAACATTGATAAATATGTTTGCCAGCTGAACTTAAATTGATTGTTATGTGTGTCACATTATCATGACTAATCAGCTCTCTTCTTTATTCTTCTACAGAATGCCGCAGTATCATCAGAAGGTGTCTGGTGTTTGAGCCAGCCAAACGCCCCACCTTTGAGGAGATACTCCATCACCTGTAGATCAGCTGTACAACACAGAGAGAGAGAGATCAGTTCTACAACAGAGAGAGAGAGAGATCAGCTCTACAACACACAGAGAGAGAGAGAGATGAGCACTACAGACAACAAAGAGAAATCAGCTCTACAGCAGAGAGAGAGAGAGATCAGCTCTACAACACAGAGAGAGAGAGAAAGAGAGAGAGAGATCAGCTCTACAGAAAGGAAAGAGAGATCAGCTCTACAGCAGAGAGAGAGAGAGATCAGCTCTACAACACAGAGAGAGAGAGAGATCAGCTCTCCAAAAACAGAAAGAGCTACTTGACAAAAGAGAAAAAATGAGAAAGAAAAAATGATAATGCTGGAGAAATCAAATGTATCATGATGGATAAACAGCTCTACAAAACAGAGAGAAACTGTACAAGAGAAAGAGAGAGCTGATCTACAAAATAAAGAAAGAAACTCTACAGGAAAAAGAGAGAGAGTTGATTTACAAAAGAGAGAGAGAGAAACTCTACAAGAGAAAGAGAGAGAGATGATCTACAAAAGAGAGAGAGAAACTCTACAAGAGAAAGAGAGAGAGCTGATCTACAAAATAAAGAGAAAAACTCTACAAGAAAAAGAGAGAGAGTTGTTCTACAAAAGAGAGAGAGAGAAACTCTACAAGAGAAAGAGAGAGAGCTGATCTTTAAAAGAGAGAGAGAGAAACTCTACAAGAGAAAGAGAGAGCTGATCTACAAAAGAGAGAGAAACTCTACAAGAGAAAGAGAGAGAGCTGATCAACAAAATAAAGAGAGAAACTCTACAAGAAAAAGAGAGAGAGTTGTTCTACAAAAGAGAGAGAGAGAAACTCTACAAGAGAAAGAGAGAGAGCTGATCTACAAAAGAGAGAGAGAGACAAACTCTTCAAGAGAAAGAGAAACTGTACAAGAGAAAGAGAGAGAGCTGATCTACAAAAGAGAGAGAGAGAGACTGTACAAGAGAAAGAGAGAGAGCTGATCTACAAAAGAGAGAGAGAGAGAGAGAAAATCTATAAGAGAAAGTGAGACAGCTGATCTATGAAAGAGAGAGAGAGAGAAACTGTACAAGAGAAAGAGAGAGAGAGCTGATCTACAAAAGAGAGAGAGAGAGAAACTATACAAGAGAAAGAGAGAGACTCTACAAGAGAAAGATAGAGCTGATCTACAAAAGAGAGAGCGAGAGAGAAACTCTACAAGAGAAAAAGAGAAAGCTGATCTACAAGAGAGAGAGAGAGAAACTGTACAAGAGAAAGAGAGAGCTGATCTATAAAAGAGAGAGAGAGAGAAACTCTATAAAAGAGAGAGAGCTAGTCTACAAAAGAGAGAGAGACAAACTCTACAAGAGAAAGAGAGAGCTGATCTACAAAAGACAGAGAGAGAGAGAAAAACTCTACAAGAGAAAGAGAGAGAGCTGATCTACAAAAGAGAGAGAGAGAGAAACTGTACAAGAGAAAGAGAGAGAGCTGATCTACAAGAGAGAGAGAGAGAGAGAGAAAGAGAGCTGATCTACAAAGAGAGAGAGAGAAGAGAGAGAGACTGATCTACAAAGAGAGAGAGAGAGCTGATCTACAAAAAGAGAGAGAGACAAACTCTACAAGAGAAAGAGAGAGAGCTGATCTACAAAAGAGAGAGAGACAAACTGTAAAAGAGAAAGAGAGAACTGATTTACAAAAGAGAGAGAGAGAGAAACTGTACAAGAGAAAGAGAGAGCTGATCTGTAAAAGAGAGAGAGAGAGAAACTCTATAAGAGAAAGAGAGAGAGCTGATCTAAAAAGAGAGAGAGAGACAAACTCTACAAAGAGAGAGAGAGAGCTGATCTACAAAAGAGATAGAGAGAAACTGTACAAGAGAAAGAGAGAGAGACAAATGCTTTAGAAAAGAGACAGCGACTCTAAAAAAAGAGAGACAAACGAGAGAGAGAGAGCTTTATTGACTTTAAAAAGCATTTGACTCAATTTGGCACCAAGGGCTATTTTACAAACTTATTGAAAGTGGCATAGGAGGTCAAACCTATGACCTTATCAAATCAGTGTACACTGAAAGTAAATACGGCATAAAAATCAACACAAAGTGTACAAGATATCTTTTCCAGGAGCGTGGAGTGAGACAGGGTTGCTGCCCAACATTGTTTAACATTTGTATCAATGAACTGGCAACCAGTTTGTAGCGATCATCAGCCCTTGGTCTCATCCTACACGACTCACAAATCAAATGTCTGCTCTATGCAGATGATCTGCTTCTGTTGTGACCTGCTAAAACAATACTGTCAGACCTGGGCCCTGACAGTAAACCTCAATAAAAATCATGATCTTCCAGAAAAGATCCAGATTACAGGGAACACAACACACATTACCAATACAGCCACGGACACCCTATGTTCAACACTAACATCCTGTCTAGATAACCTCTGCCCTCTATCCTCCAGACAAGCTCGTGCCTCCCCTCCCTGCCCTTGGCTTTCGGACGTCCTTAGGGATCATCGGACCAAACTCAGGGCTGCGGAAAGGAAATGGCGTAAATGATGGGTAAACAAACACCCACCGACCTCTGTGAGTACCAGTCACTACTTTCATCCTTCTCCGCTGCTGTCCACACAGCAAAGACATCTTATTACATCACAAAGATCACTCACACATCAGATTCTAAAGAACTTTTCAAAACCTGCCTCGTCAGTATCAGCTGATGATTTTGCGAACTTTTTCATAAACAAAACATCCTTGATCAGCAGCCAGTTCTCAACTCCTGCAACCCCAGCACACACACAGGCTTCACCTAGCTCCACTTTTTCCTCTTTTTCCACTTTAAACGATGCTGAAGTTACCAAACTTCTCTCCTGCAACCCCACCACCTGCCCACTCGACCCAATCCCCTCCCATCTGCTCCAATCCATCTCCAGCGCAGTCACTCCATCACTCACACACATTATTAACTCCTCACTCCTCTCTGGCACCTTTCCCACCACCTTTAAGCAGGCCCGGGTCACCCCGCTGCTTAAAAAACCCACTCTCGACCCTTCACTCACCGATAGCTACAGACCTGTCTCTTTCCTCCCGTTCATCTCTAATGCTGCGTTCACACCAAACGCGAATGAAGCGTTAAGAGCGAGTGATTTACATGTTAAGTCAATGCAAAGACGTGAATAGACATCCTATGCTGTAAGCGAATGAGTATTTAGCGCAATTGCGCGCTTTTGGGCTTTAGTTGAGTTGAAAAAATCTGAACTTTGGCGACTCAGCCAGCGCTAACCAATCAGGAACTTGCTATAGTAGTGACGGATTATGAGCGGAGGCAGAAATCAGAAACAACAATGGAGGACAAATTGATCGTGGCTGTGTGTGGACACCCGGAGCTGTATGATACATCGTCAGATTTCTACAGAGACAGGAATAAAAAGGATCTTGCTTGGAGGAAAGTGAGGAGGAGGTCGGGCAATCTGGTAAGTTGTAATCAACGCTCTTTACTCAATTTGAGCTATATATACATATTGAGACTACTAACTTGCTAAAGCCAGTATTTTAGCTTAGCTACTTTACCGCTGAAATTTGACAAGCTGAATTTATTCAGAGGAAGTGTGCAGAAAGAAGTGGAAGAGTCTGAGGGACACATATTTAAAGGAGAGGAGAAAGGAGGTGGAGAAGAGGAGTGGGTCAGCAGCAGGGTCAGGGAAAAGGTGGAAGTACTCTGCGGTCCTGTCTTTCCTCGACTCTCTCTGCCTCCCCACGGAGACAAGCTGCGGGAATATGGAGAAGGGGGATGGGGCAAGAGGGTACCACCACACCGAGGACCAGGGCAGAGACAGAAGCAGCAGGGCACTCAGAGACAGGAGGTGTGTTGACAAGTGAAGCAACACAGCAGGGCATATTTCTTTTTGTTTTTAATTTAATTTAAAATAATTGTAATTTTATTTGTTTTATGATGAAAAGGCTCAATTAATTTCAGTCTGGCTGGTGTAATGTGCAATGTGTGTAATGTTGTATTAATATTTAATATTGTCATTGCAGAGCCCACTGGTTCTTTTGATGTCAGTGAGCCTGGGTCCCCTCTTCCAGAATCTGCTGCTGCTTCTGTTTCCCCTGCCGGCCTCTTCAACATTTGCTGCTGTACCCACAGGTGTGTACAGGCAAAATGACCATGTTTACATGCATATTAAATTTACAGTAAACACTCATAGCCTCATACACTGACGGTTTGTGAATGAGTTAAATTTTTTCTGCCTTCTCGTTGTACATAATGTGCTATCTTTTGATACAGGTCCACCAAGAAGAAGAGCTCAGAGAAGGCCTAGGGAGCAGCCATCGGAGGTGGAACGGGAGTCTCCTAGAAGTACTCATGGAGCCAGTCCTGTAGCTCCAGCAGCCACCTCCACGCTCAGAGGATGAGCTCTTCCTCTTGAGTCTGGTCCCTTCCCTGCAGAGGTTGTCACCAGACTAAAGATTTTGTGAAATTTCAAATTCACAAATTAATTTATGAAAGCAGCACAGTTCTGCTTAATTTGGAACAATTGGAGCCAACAGAATAGTTTTAAAAAAGAGGCAGCAATCTCTGCAGGGAATGAACCTTTCTCTCCTTTCTCCTCTCCTTCACTTTGTCCCTCACTCTTCCCTCTTCCAAGCAAGATCCTTTTATTCCTGCATGTAAATAGTTGTAAATGTAGTTTATAGTTATATTATATATTGTAAATAGTTTTTATATGTTTTTCATTTGATTTTATTTATTTTGTATAAATAAATGTTCTATACAATGACCAAAGATTTTTGTGTGTTACTTTGTGCATAAACATAAATCATAATTTATATTTGTTACTTAAAAATATTATTTCTATGTTAAGACTACAATACTTATGGCAAATATTTGTGCATTCATTCTAATTATATTCTATTGCAAATGCACTTACAATAATATAGTAAAAGTTATAGTATAGTATAGTAATATAGTTATTTGTGATTGGACCAGCAATGCATTATAGTGTAATGACAATGCAGCAATGAGACAGGGATTCATTTTGGAGGATGGCTCCATTTATCATTTTAAACAAGAAAACTGTAACAATCTAAACTTGATCAAACAATGATTGAAAATGATGAAAGATTTACATGAGTTAAGGACGGAAAAAGAGCTATATTTACAAGAGAGGTTGAAAATATGTTATTTACAATATATAAAGGGTGTAAATCAAAAGAAAAGACAAAAGGGTGGGAATATTTACACTACCTAAACATGAACATAAAGAGCACAGGATTTAATAAACAAATTACTCGGCCGGGTTGCCATGGGACTGCTCCCTCTGGCGTAAAGTGAGCCATGAAGCTGTCCCTGACCCGGATGGCTTCTCTGGCAGAATTATTCGCTGCAACCCGACAGAGACTTTGCAGCCAGTCCTCTGCACCCAGACCGCCTCACAGCAGGTGCCTCTGCAGATCTCCTCATAAAGTTGTGGAGGACACACGCCTTCACACACCTCTCCACAACATCAGGCTGAACCTCTATGAGGCTGGTGATACATCCTCCACTGTGAGGACAGGATCCCAAAGCGTTCTCCACCACCAGCCGGGCTCTGGAGAGACGGTAGTTAAAAACCTTTCTCTCGGGAAGGAGTGCGCCAGGGTATGGCCTCATGAGGTTTTTCCTGAGGGGAAAGGCCTCATCTGCCACAAAGACATGGGGCTGGGGTCCTCTGTGGTCAGCTCCTGGGAGAGGACGGTCAGGTGGCAGTTGGAGGGTGCCACCACGGAGTGCCTGGCCAAAGGCTGAGTTAGCCAGAGTCCCACCATCACTCGTCCGGTCCATATGCCCCGACATCAATCACCCGGAAGCAATACTTTGCATCCACAACAGCAAGGAGAACTAAGGAAAACGTTCCCTTGTAGTTGTGGAACTGGGATCCGTGTGGGGGTGCTTTTATCAGGACGTGCTTGCCGTCCAGTGCTCCACAGCAGAGTGGGAAGTTCCACCTCTCCTCAAAACCCTCTGCAATGGACCTCCATTCGTCTGTGGAGGGCACAGCCATGAACTCTTCAACTAAGCAGTCCCAGATTGCAGTCACCACGTCTGGGACAATCTTGCAGACGGTGGAGACACCAACACGGAAGCTGCTGGCGATCGTCCTGAAGGAGTCTCCAGTGGCAAGATATCTGAAAGAGAGAGAAAAAAAAAATAAAAAATAAACGTTGTTACAAATGCAGATTGCAATTCCATATTACCAAATATAAATTTATAATACTGGTGTTTGTGACATTTTCATTTCTTTTTAATTTTTTTACAGTTAAACAACAACAAACTTGATAAAGTGCCCTTAATACTTTACCTATATTTAGCATTTGCTCTGATTTGTTTGCTACATTGCAAAAACAGTCTATTAATCAATATTATAATATAGCAGTTCCCTGCACAATTCAAAACCCACTTTGACTGTTGTAGACTAGTAAATTGCCATTTCATTAAAGTGTTGTATGATAATTGTGTGTTTAGAAGAATGAGAAGACTGTATGTCTGTGGAGTCATTAATTACTTGTAATCACACATAATATTAAATGATTTACTGACCGGAGACAGATGGACAGTCGCTCTGCAGGTGGAATAGAGCGCCTGTAGTTGGTGTCCTGGAGGGAAATCCTCCCACCGACACGGGACAACAGGTCATCAAACTGGGACCGCTCAGTCGGAAGTACCGCTGAAAGCCCGCCATCCAGGCGCAGCTCCTGGAGGAGTTGGTGAAACTCACCAAGCTGGGTGCGCCTCTGAAGTATCTGATGGATTCCAGACACGGGCCGAACGATCCACGCCGCTTTTCAGCCTTCCATAGCACATAAAAAGCGCTAGCTACTCTCAACGAAATCCAAGTCAGCCATTTTGCAACGTAACTGGAGACGCGAAGTTTCACGCGCGAATGAAGCGAATTTCACGCGTGAATGAAGCGAGTAAACTCAAAATGTTCACGCGTCCAACTACGCGCGAATAGTGCGATTTATTCGCTTCATTCGCGTTTGGTGTGAACGCAGCATAAGACACTGGAGCGAGCTGTTTGTAATCAGATTTCATCCTACCTCTCCCAGAATGAACTACTGGACAAAGACAGTCCGGTTTCAAGAGCAACCACTCCACAGAGAATGCACTTCTGTCAGTCACTGAGACGCTGCGACTGGCGAAGGCCGAGTCTAAATCATCTGTTCTCATCCTGCTGGATCTTTCTGCCGCTTTTGACACAGTCAACCACCAGATCCTACTGACATCCCTCTCATCGCTAGGGATCACAGGTACCCTGCAAAAAATGCCCTTTTTGAAATAAGCAAAATTTACTTAAATCTAGTTAAAGTGTACCACAATCAAGCAAAAAAATCTGCCAATGGGGTAAGCAAAACAGACTTGATAAGAATTCTTGAAATTAGCATAAATATCTAGTCGATAATAAATGCTACTGGATCTTAAAACTAGACACAAATTCTTAAAACTAGGCATTTTAGCTTTTTATAAGAATTTAATAGTAAATAAGTTAGTGAAAACTGCATTAAAACTAGAATATTTGAACTTAAATCTAGTCACTAAAAATACGGCTGGTCTTAAAACTAGACAAACATGCTTAAAACTAAGCAGTTTTCTCTTTTTATAAAGCACTGAATAATAAAAATTCTAGGAAAAAATGCACTGAAACTAGAATATTTAACCTTAAACCCAGCCTATTTATTTTTTTTTTTTAAGATCACACAAAAACCTAAAATGAGATGAAAACTCTCAAAATAAACACCCCCCTCACCTCCCCAAACTTTAAATGAAGAAACAAACTTACTCAGCTTTGCTGAACATTTAATAAAGAACATTCTCCAAAGTTCTGAACAAATGGAGCGTAGTAAAGTGATTCCAAGGCTAACTTACACTTTTACAAAAATAAATCAAATACCTGGCACAGGTATGCCAACCCGCCCCTTCCCTCAGCACACCAAATCCAACAATTGATGTAGCATATAAGGTGCAAGGTATTAAGGGTAAAATAGACCAGTGCTCTAGGTTCTCTAGGAGCCAAATGAGAGAGAAAAATCAACAGACAGACAAGGTAAATATGAATAATAACGGATAGGTTTATAACTGAAAATTGAATTTGTTGACTGCTCTTTGCTTCCAGAAACTGATGTATGAACACCAAGAACAAGGAAAATAAATGCAATATTTAAATATTTACAATGCAAAGAAATAAAATGAAATAAACAAAATTAATTAACAGTTTCTGTGTTTAAACCTCTCTGTTCACAGCAAGGTTTCAACTAGATTTAGTCCCATTCTCTACTTTATTTCTCTTTTGGAAATCTAAAGTTAGTTTTTGTATGTCTAAATTGTTCCTATTCTTTAAATAACCCTTTATATTTGAATGGATTATTCATATATACAGCTCAAAATACAATACCCTCAAGAAACATATTTCAAAACCATTACGAAACAAATTTAACTTTTTGTAAGAACAAAACAAAAAAAACATTAAGTGCAATCAGTTCACAATTCAGATATGAATTTCAACAGATCAGTCATGAATTTTCTGATTTGAAATGAACAATCCTCCACGTCCTGTGTAATGTAGGTGATCATAAAATGCAACAGTTCAGGCCTACCGTCCATAAGCACAAAGCAATGAGCAGCAAAACGGATGATGAGGGACACTTTCACATGGATTTACTCTTTCCTGCACATTTGTTTTCCTCGAGCAACAGATCGTGTTTCTTTTGGCGATTTAGAAGGATTCGAGACTCAGTGGGTGGCTCGCCATCTTGATCCATGTGGTGATGAACTCCATGTCATCGCCGTTTTCATCAAATCAAGAACATCTCAATCACTTGTACCACAAAAATCACTCAAATCAAATGAAATAAAAGTTTACTAAACTTTCCGTTTAGTTTAACTGAAAGTTTCTCTCAAAGTTTCGCCGCTGATCTGACCGTGCTCTCCTCTTCCGTCATCACGCTGCTCACGCAGACTTCTCCTGCCATGCCTCTCTGGGTTTTCTTAAAAGGCGACGCTCCATTTTACTTATGCATCATTACAGTCAGAATAAAGTTAACATAAATTACGGAAAAATAAAAAAATGACATTTATCACAAGTACACATTTGATCACATTCATGACATAAAATAAATGAAATGAAACACAATACAAATTTCAATACAAAATAAATCTGAATTAAACCCCCTTTTTCGCCAAGTGTTTATGTTCAGCCAAGCAATTTTTCTTAACTGAATTTTCAAAAACTTACAGACACAATAAAAAAAATCCTTTCTTAAGATTCTTGAAATTAGACTTTTTTAGTGGTGGTATTAGTCTTAAAATTAGCACAACAATCTAATTGAACATGCACCAATATTTGGGCTTTATAGCGGTCACTTGTTTCTAGTAAAATCTTGCTCAAAATGAGTTAACATTTACTTGCCTAGACCGAAAAAGATCAATTTTCTTAAATTAAGATTTATAGTCTAATGTGCAATGTATTTTATAAGACTATTTATCTTTCATGGCAAAAAACAAGACACATTTTCTAAAAATAAGCTTTTTTTCCTTTCTTAGTTTTCAGTTTTTGCAGTGTACCCCACTTCAATGGTTTAAATCCTACCTCTCAGACAGGTCCTTCAGGGTGTCATGGAATGGGGAGCTGTCTAAAGCCCATCCCTTGGCCACTGGCGTTCCTCAGGGATCTGTTCTTGCACCACTCCTCTTCTCCATCTACACAACATCCCTGGGTCCCATCATTCAATCACATGGCTTTGACTACCACTGCTATGCTGATGACACCCAGATTTTCTTCTCCTTCCAACCAGATGACCCCACAATAGCGTCTCGCATTTCAGCCTGCCTGAATGACATCTCATCCTGGATGACTAAACACCAACTTTAGCTAAATCTTGCCAAAACTGAGCTCCTGGTACTTCCGCCACACGGCAATGCAACACAACCTCACAATTCAAATTGGCAACACAACCATCACACCATCTAAATCAGTTAGAAACCTTGGTGTAATCTTCAACGACCAGCTGTCCTTTACCGAACACATCTCAAGGATATCACGGTCTTGTAGATATGCACTTTACAACATCAGGAAGATCAGGCCATATCTCACAGAGCACGCTGCCCAACTGCTTGTCCAAGCCATGGTAATCTCCAGACTGGACTATTGCAATGCTCTTCTGGCTGGTCTTCCTGCACGAACAATCAAACCACTGCAGATGATACAGAACGCTGCAGCAAGACTTGTCTTCCAGGAACCCAAAAGAGCACATGTCACGCCACTCCTCATCTCTCTCCATTGGCTACCGGTGGCGGCCCGCATTAAATTCAAATCATTAATGCTGACATTTAAAACCATCACAAACTCTGCGCCCTCATACTTTAACTCGCTTCTACATACATACAACCCATCCAGAACCCTACGCTCAACCAATGAATGTCGACTGGTGGTACCATCACAGAAAGGCGCTAAATCTCTCTCTCGCTCTTTCTCCTTCTCTGTTCCCGGCTTGTGGAATAATCTCCCTAACGCAATCCGGTCTGCCACATCCCTCACCTCCTTTAAAAAACTACTAAAAACGCACCTTTTCCACAAACATCTAACAGCATAAAAAAAAAAAAAAAACTTTTCCTTCCTCTACAGGTATTTATCTAGCACTGCATAACATTGTAAACTTAGGAAAGCACTTCTTTGTACTATTGCTGCCGCTTTTGATGTATCACTTCATTGTCTCCTAATATTTGTAAGTCGCTTTGGATAAAAGCGTCAAATGTAAAACATTTACATAAGGCACTAAACAGATATCGCAGATAAAGCACTGGCCCTGCTTCTATGCCATAAAACGTCAATGTCCTATAGAGATCCCAACTAGAATTTGGCTAAAAATATTAGAATCAGCCGATTGCCCTTTATGGAAGTGAGGTGTGGGGTCTGCTGACATGGGCAAATGGGAAAAACACCCGACTGAGCACCCTGCATGCAGAACTCTGTAAAAATATATTACACGTGCACAGACACACAACAAATAACGCATGCAGGGCAGAATTAGGTAAATATCCAATAATCATAAAAATACAAAAAAGGGCAATTAAATTCTGGAAACATCTAAAACTCAGTGACCCAGCTCACATCATATATAAAGCCCTGCAATACCAAGAGATGAGCAAAAAAATCAATCCTCTCTCTCATCTGATCCAAAACTTCTGTCCTGATGTTTCAATAACATCTACTGACAATCATCACACTGATGCTCTGAATCACAACAATACTGTCAAAATCACATTAAATCTAATTACAGCACAAATGAAAGAAAACTACATCAAACATTGGAAATATCAAACACAACAACAAAGTAAAATGAAATGTTATTTGCCCCTAAATAGAGAATACTGTATGACAGACTATCTGTACACAGTGACAGATAAAAACTGAGAGACACGTTGATCAAATACAGACTCAGTGGACACAAGCTGACTATAGAGACGGTAGACACAGAAAAACAGGCCTTCATCTGTCCTGATCTAATGTTTCCAACATATGTAGATAAACTGATGTTCACTTTACATCACAGTGCTCTTATATTACTTTTACTGTTTTTTTTTTGTGGTGCATGAAACAACAAATGTGGGAAAGACTGGGAATATGACAAACACTATCCATACAATTAGGCCTAATTAGCAATTTCATTGCCTTGTAATTAATAAATAGACTGCATCACTTTTTGTTCATTCAATGACTTACTATCAGAGTAAATATATTAATTCTAATATATAGTTAGAAAGTCTAATATATATATATTTATTCAGGTAAATCTGGCAGTGTTTTTATTGTTTGTTTTTTCAATGCATGGGTAATACAATGAATGATGATTTTTAAATGATAAAAATAATACATTTGCTTACACCAAACAAAATTTTATTTTATTAACGTGGATGTCCCGAAAACGTCCCAGAGGACCTCCTTTTGACATTTAAAGAACCTTACAAGAAGACGTCAAGGGGACGTTCGCAGTGACCATTCAGGGGACGTTCTGGGGACCTTTTTCTGTTAACTGGGTGAAAGCATCTGTAACTGCTTTCATCAGTGTAATACTTTCACACACAATGGCAGGTCATCTGGCTCTTCTCTGTCAAACCACGACTGAAAAAAGACAATAGAGAGGTTTTTGTTCAAGGCCAGTACCGTGGAGCTGCAAAATAAAACATATTAATGCATTATTTGACTACATACAGGTGGGGTGAAAGAGGTTTGCGTGAGGGTTAGGTTTGGCTGTAGGTTGAGGGTTACAGGGTAAAATGTAAAGTCTGTACAGTATAAAAGTCATCATGGTATCAGCCCACATGGTATCTCCTCTCTAGTGGGAAACCAGTCAGTTTTTTATATACATCAATGAGAGAGGATTTACTATATGAGGCAAGTACTGTACTGCATACAGATAAAAAATGACTTTCCTTCAGACTACTTACACACACAACAAATGATTTACAGTTAAGCACTGCTCAAAGGACTGGCCAGCCGGAGACTCCAACAAAGAGATGGAGAAGTGACAGTGATCACACTGAATAATCTTTGTATATAGTTCATACATCATACAAAACATTCATGAAACATTTAGGCTCATCTGTTTATCACAGCAGACATGTATAACAAATGTCTACATGGGAATATGCCAGTGGGGTGCACGGGAGCTCAAGCCACTTCCCCTTTTATCTATAAGTGTAAAGTGCCCCTTTCTTCTCATAGTAAATTATTATTATTAATGTCATCATTATAAATAACAATACGCTTTTATCATGGGATATTTGTCACTCACAATAATAATAAACACAAAATAAAATATTTGCTTGCGGAATCAGGTAATCACAGCGCAATGGATCGCTGGCCAATCAGAGCACACAGCGCGTTTCAGAATGATGAACTTTGTAACAACCGACGCGTTTTAGAAAGGCGGGCAGAAAGAAAGCAACAATAATCTCAGGTGTGTGTAAAATAATAAAAATAATAAATAGTAGTTTTTTAAACATAAAACCACGTAAACACATTTCATTACACTAAATACGAAAAAATAATGTTTTTTTTCAGAACCGTATGACCCATTTAATGATAGCTAGCATTAGCAGCACTTTCATCCATGTAATACAATCATTAAGTTTACAATATCAACAAAACTAAACATGAATTCAAAATGATTAACTTCTTGATTCTTAAAAGTTTGATCAAAAAAGTTTTGATTAAAAGTTAATAATGTTTGGTGATATTATCATCATCTGAGATGCTGATTATAATCATCTGCTCTCCATTGAGCAAGACATTAATACTTAAAAGTCAATCAAATATTTAAAAAGACAGCAGAAAGACAAATACTGCTTTAAATACAGGTAATTTCATAAATAATTAAATTTAAAATCGATACAAAAACACATTTGGTTATGTTTATATAAATATTTATATATATATATATTTATTTATTTATTTTTGTGCCTGTTTTTATCCTTGAACTACTGACAATATTTCTTTCACATTTTTAATAAAATATTGTTTTTTATTTGCATTTTTTGCAGAAAATGACTCTCTACTAGATTTGGAAAACAGTTCATTAAATAAAGTAGTTCAATTTGATTTGTTTGATGTACTGTATGTACAACTATTAAATAAATAAAAACATTGCGTTATGTGTTATACAATGAAGCATGTGTAAATAACTGACATTTTCTTATTTTTATTTAGATTTTTATTTAGATATATTTTTTATAAATAAAAATATGTTAAATGGGGCAAAATGTTGACATTTTCATATGTATTTGGGCCTCAGCTGGTTTTTGTTGAAAGGTGAACACGCAGGCTATGAGGTCACAGAGTGACGCGTCAGTCACTATATCCAGCAATACACAACTGATATTATTCATTCACTGATCATCTGATGCGACTGAGCGAGTGACAATCCGAGCGATAGCGAAGAGAATCACAGAGCAGTTTTTCACAGAGATTTAAAGAGCCAGCGAGTGTGTGTGAGTACAGAAACCCACAAAGTGTTTTATTTCCACAGCGTGTTGTTTCTGTATTAGCGCATATGAGCATCACGTCCAGGCGTCCGTCTCTCTCTGCGGCTGGGGTCGATGGGATGCAGGGGGTCTCCATCGACTTTCTGGCGGCAGATAGAGAGACACGGCGGGACACCATGGACACACCCGGTGAGTTAAAGTCAACCTGAACATATTACTGTATATACAAAAACACTAGAAACAGATAAACAACGTCTGTTAATTCCCCTATGTAACCAAGTACAAACTACTTGAAAAGTATGTTTGAAACCACAAAATCATACCACGATAAACTTACAAGTACATTGTTTATAATTATTCAACAATTATTATTGTGTTGACTTGAGAAAGTTCCCAAAAATCCCATAGATTTACATTGATAGCATTTCAGGCTAATTGTTTACTTTCAAAATTTAAATGTAAACAAATCTCATACACTCATATTCAATAAGCCCCCGCTCTCTCTCTCTCTCTCTCTCTCTCTCTCTCTCTCTCTCTCTCTCTCTCTCTCTCTCTCTCTATCTATCACACACACAAATACAAACCCTCACACAAACCTTTCTGTTTTTTTTACCAAATAAACATAATTCAATATGATTTATAAGCTGTTTTAATCATCACTGACTGTTGATCTGTCTTCTGTCTATCTATTGCACACTTTCAATCTATGTCCCTCTCTATCCATTCCTCTCTTTTTAACAATCTTTAAATCTGTTATTCACAGTTATTTCTTTCTTTCTTTCTTTCTTTTCTTTCTTTTTGCTTTCTTTCTTTCTTTCTTTCTTTCTTTCTTTCTTTCTTTCTATCTGTCTATTACTTTCTGACTCTCTTTCTAGGCTTTCTCAAGCAAACATAAAGCTGGTTCACACTTTAACTTCTTTTTATTCTGTTACTGTTCTGTGAATTTATTAATTACATATTTTAGACTGTATCGTATAAACGCTTATGATACACACAATTGCGAAAATTAAGTTAAAAACAAGTTAAAAACGATATTAAAATTGCACATTTTGGGAAAATAACATGCACATTTATAAAAGATTTGTTTTTCTTTTCATGCTTTAGAGAGGAAGCGGGCCGGAGTCTCTGAGTTCATCCGGCGAACTTGGAAGGCGATGAAGCGTCCGTTCCTCCACGGCCGCAGGACCAGAGTGGAGCCGATAGTGCCTCCACTGCTGCCTGAGACACGGCCCACTGCAGAGGCGATGTCTCCTCCAGACACCGAGGAGAACCACCCAGGTCAGATGAGTTCTCACATATTATACACATAATAATCTAAATCATCATAATCATTTACGGTTTGTTGTTTATTTTAGAGAGGAAGCGGACTGGAGTCCGGGGGTTCTTTAGGAGAACCTGGAGGGCAGTGAAGCGTCCCTTCCTCCACAGACGCGAGACCAGAGTCCAGGTGCTAGTGCCTCCACTACGGCCTGACTCGCGCCCACCTAGTCCGGAGCGGACACCCATCCCGCAGCCGTCACATCCATCCTGGCTTGAGGACTTATCTGAGACAGACTCAGCTGTTTCTGAGCTCTTGTCTGTCCCAGTTTGCTCATCTTTCGAGCCCACTGATGGTGAGTCTGTCATCTAACCTGTGTCATTAAGGAATTTGCAATTCATATACAGCGTTATCACATTCTTTGTGTCTGTGTGTTTTTTAGGATCTCATGATGGCCGTTATACAGAGGGAAGTTTGTTGGGGTGTGGAGTCTTTGGAACGGTGTATGAAGGCACACGGATAGCTGATGGCGAGAAGGTAAAGTTTCATGTTCATGTTTAGATCAAAACATACATGTTATAATCATATAAAGGTTATGTGCTTCATTTTGAATAACATTTTTTTTGCAGGTCGCCATCAAACTGATATCCAAGTGGGAGGATGACACCTATCTTACCATTGTAAGTTGGCAAACCAGTTATATATTAATTACTTTAATAATTAATCACTTTAATTAAATAATCCTAACTATAGCCAATATAGAGTTTAGAGCTAACAACAATATTTGTGTTTGTGTGTAATCTATAGACAAGTAATCTTTTCTTGATGTCTCTCTAGCCCGGCCATTCCAAACCTCTGTTCACTGAAGTGGCACTGCTGTTGATGGTGAGGCAGGAGCCAGTTTGCCCGAATGTGGTGCAGATGTTGGAATGGTTTGAAGACCCCAATGACATCACCATCATCATGGAGTTCCCTCATCCCTGCGAGACCCTGAAGGACTTTATCTTCCGTCATGATACGCTGTCGGAGTCCACAGCGTATCATTTCATGGGTCAAGCAGTCCAGGCGGTGCAGCACTGCATCAGTCACGGTGTCTTCCACAGTGACATCCACCCAGACAACATATTGGTCAATACCAGCACCTACGATCTCAAGCTGATTGACTTTAGCTGTGGTTTGGTGTTCACTGGGGAAGCATTGAATAGCCGCCAATATAGAGGTAAGCTGACATTTTGTGTTAAGTGAAAAATTATTTATCATGTCACCCTTTTACAGATTTACTCAACTTTTTCACAAATGCCGTTCTTGCTTTCAGGCGCATCAAATTATTGCCCACCCGAGGTGATAGTCCAGCCCTGCTTCCAGGCTGTCCCGGCAAACGTGTGGCATCTCGGGTTGATGCTTTTTGAGATGGTCAACGGATGTTTGCCATACGACGAGGCAGAAGAAGTCCTCTTCCTGAATCCAGACTTATCTGAAGGTGAGTGAACGGCATTATTGAGAACAAAATGAAACATTGATAAATATGTTTGCCAGCTGAACTTAAATTGATTGTTATGTGTGTCACATTATCATGACTAATCAGCTCTCTTCTTTATTCTTCTACAGAATGCCGCAGTATCATCAGAAGGTGTCTGGTGTTTGAGCCAGCCAAACGCCCCACCTTTGAGGAGATACTCCATCACCTGTAGATCAGCTGTACAACACAGAGAGAGAGAGATCAGTTCTACAACAGAGAGAGAGAGAGATCAGCTCTACAACACACAGAGAGAGAGAGAGATCAGCTCTACAACACAGAGAGAGAGAGAGATCAGCACTACAGACAACAAAGAGAAATCAGCTCTACAGCAGAGAGAGAGAGAGATCAGCTCTACAACACAGAGAGAGAGAGAAAGAGAGAGAGAGATCAGCTCTACAGAAAGGAAAGAGAGATCAGCTCTGCAGCAGAGAGAGAGAGAGATCAGCTCTACAACACAGAGAGAGAGAGATCAGCTCTACAACACAGAGAGAGAGAGAGATCAGCTCTCCAAAAACAGAAAGAGCTACTTGACAAAAGAGAAAAAATGAGAAAGAAAAATGATACGCTGGAGAAATCAAATGTATCATGATGGATAAACAGCTCTACAAAAACAGAGAGAAACTGTACAAGAGAAAGAGAGAGCTGATCTACAAAATAAAGAAAGAAACTCTACAGGAAAAAGAGAGAGAGTTGATTTACAAAAGAGAGAGAGAGAAACTCTACAAGAGAAAGAGAGAGAGATGATCTACAAAAGAGAGAGAGAAACTCTACAAGAGAAAGAGAGAGAGCTGATCTACAAAATAAAGAGAAAAACTCTACAAGAAAAAGAGAGAGAGTTGTTCTACAAAAGAGAGAGAGAGAAACTCTACAAGAGAAAGAGAGAGAGCTGATCTTTAAAAGAGAGAGAGAGAAACTCTACAAGAGAAAGAGAGAGCTGATCTACAAAAGAGAGAGAAACTCTACAAGAGAAAGAGAGAGAGCTGATCTACAAAATAAAGAGAGAAACTCTACAAGAAAAAGAGAGAGAGTTGTTCTACAAAAGAGAGAGAGAGAAACTCTACAAGAGAAAGAGAGAGAGCTGATCTACAAAGAGAGAGAGAGACAAACTCTTCAAGAGAAAGAGAAACTGTACAAGAGAAAGAGAGAGAGCTGATCTACAAAAGAGAGAGAGAGAGACTGTACAAGAGAAAGAGAGAGAGCTGATCTACAAAAGAGAGAGAGAGAGAAAATCTATAAGAGAAAGAGAGAGACTCTACAAGAGAAAGATAGAGCTGATCTACAAAAGAGAGAGCGAGAGAGAAACTCTACAAGAGAAAAAGAGAGAGCTGATCTACAAGAGAGAGAGAGAGAAACTGTACAAGAGAGAGAGAGCTGATCTATAAAAGAGAGAGAGAGAGAAACTCTATAAAAGAGAGAGAGCTAGTCTACAAAAAAGAGAGAGAGACAAACTCTACAAGAGAAAGAGAGAGCTGATCTACAAAAAGAGAGAGAGAGAAAAACTCTACAAGAGAAAGAGAGAGAGCTGATCTACAAAAAGAGAGAGAGAGAGAAACTGTACAAGAGAAAGAAGAGAGCTGATCTACAAGAGAGAGAGAGAAACTCTACAAGAGAAGAGAGAGAGCTGATCTACAGAAGAGAGAGAGAGAGAGAGACAAACTCTACAAAGAGAAAGAGAGAGCTGATCTACAAAAAGAGAGAGAGACAAACTCTACAAGAGAGAGAGAGAGCTGATCTACAAAAGAGAGAGAGACAAACTCTACAAGAGAAAGAGAGAGCTGATCTACAAAAGAGAGAGAGACAAACTCTACAAGAGAAAGAGAGAGAGCTGATCTACAAAAGAGAGAGAGACAAACTGTAAAAGAGAAAGAGAGAACTGATTTACAAAAGAGAGAGAGAGAGAAACTGTACAAGAGAAAGAGAGAGCTGATCTGTAAAAGAGAGAGAGAGAGAAACTCTATAAGAGAAAGAGAGAGAGCTGATCTACAAAAGAGAGAGAGACAAACTCTACAAGAGAAAGAGAGAGAGCTGATCTACAAAAGAGATAGAGAGAAACTGTACAAGAGAAAGAGAGAGAGACAAATGCTTTAGAAAAGAGACAGCGACTCTAAAAAAAGAGAGACAAACGAGAGAGAGAGAGCTTTATTGACTTTAAAAAGCATTTGACTCAATTTGGCACCAAGGGCTATTTTACAAACTTATTGAAAGTGGCATAGGAGGTCAAACCTATGACCTTATCAAATCAGTGTACACTGAAAGTAAATACGGCATAAAAATCAACACAAAGTGTACAAGATATCTTTCCAGGGCGTGGAGTGAGACAGGGTTGCTGCCCAACATTGTTTAACATTTGTATCAATGAACTGGCAACCAGTTTGTAGCGATCATCAGCCCTTGGTCTCATCCTACACGACTCACAAATCAAATGTCTGCTCTATGCAGATGATCTGCTTCTGTTGTGACCTGCTAAAACAATACTGTCAGACCTGGGCCCTGACAGTAAACCTCAATAAAAATCATGATCTTCCAGAAAAGATCCAGATTACAGGGAACACAACACACATTACCAATACAGCCACGGACACCCTATGTTCAACACTAACATCCTGTCTAGATAACCTCTGCCCTCTATCCTCCAGACAAGCTCGTGCCTCCCCTCCCTGCCCTTGGCTTTCGGACGTCCTTAGGGATCATCGGACCAAACTCAGGGCTGCGGAAAGGAAATGGCGTAAATGACGAAACACCCACCCGACCTCTGTGAGTACCAGTCACTACTTTCATCCTTCTCCGCTGCTGTCCACACAGCAAAGACATCTTATTACATCACAAAGATCACTCACACATCAGATTCTAAAGAACTTTTCAAAACCTGCCTCGTCAGTATCAGCTGATGATTTTGCGAACTTTTTCATAAACAAAACATCCTTGATCAGCAGCCAGTTCTCAACTCCTGCAACCCCAGCACACACACAGGCTTCACCTAGCTCCACTTTTTCCTCTTTTTCCACTTTAAACGATGCTGAAGTTACCAAACTTCTCTCCTGCAACCCCACCACCTGCCCACTCAACCCAATCCCCTCCCATCTGCTCCAATCCATCTCCAGCGCAGTCACTCCATCACTCACACACATTATTAACTCCTCACTCCTCTCTGGCACCTTTCCCACCACCTTTAAGCAGGCCGGGTCACTCCGGCTGCTTAAAAACCCACTCTCGACCCTTCCCTCACCGATAGCTACAGACCTGTCTCTCTCCTCCCGTTCATCTCTAAGACACTGGAGCGAGCTGTTTGTAATCAGATTTCATCCTACCTCTCCCAGAATGAACTACTGGACAAACGACAGTCCGGTTTCAAGAGCAACCACTCCACAGAGACTGCACTTCTGTCAGTCACTGAGACGCTGCGACTGGCGAAGGCCGAGTCTAAATCATCTGTTCTCATCCTGCTGGATCTTTCCGCCGCTTTTGACACAGTCAACCACCAGATCCTACTGACATCCCTCTCATCGCTAGGGATCACAGGTACCCCACTTCAATGGTTTAAATCCTACCTCTCAGACAGGTCCTTCAGGGTGTCATGGAATGGGGAGCTGTCTAAAGCCCATCCCTTGGCCACTGGGGTTCCTCAGGGATCTGTTCTTGCACCACTCCTCTTCTCCATCTACACAACATCCCTGGGTCCCATCATTCAATCACATGGCTTTGACTACCACTGCTATGCTGATGACACCCAGATTTTCTTCTCCTTCCAACCAGATGACCCCACAATAGCGCATTGCAGCCTGCCTGAATGACATCTCATCCTGGATGACTAAACACCACCTTCAGCTAAACCTTGCCAAAACTGAGCTCCTGGTACTTCCGGCCACACCGGCAATGCAACACAACCTCACAATTCAAATTGGCAACACAACCATCACACCATCTAAATCAGTTAGAAACCTTGGTGTAATCTTCAACGACCAGCTGTCCTTTACCGAACACATCTCAAGGATATCACGGTCTTGTAGATATGCACTTTACAACATCAGGAAGATCAGGCCATATCTCACAGAGCACGCTGCCCAACTGCTTTTCCAAGCCATGGTAATCTCCAGACTGGACTATTGCAATGCTCTTCTGGCTGGTCTTCCTGCACGAACAATCAAACCACTGCAGATGATACAGAACGCTGCAGCAAGACTTGTCTTCCAGGAACCCAAAAGAGCACATGTCACGCCACTCCTCATCTATCTCCATTGGCTACCGGTGGTGCCCGCATTAAATTCAAATCATTAATGCTGACATTTAAAACCATCACAAACTCTGCGCCCTCATACTTTAACTCGCTTCTACATACATACAACCCATCCAGAACCCTACGCTCAACCAATGAATGTCGACTGGTGGTACCATCACAGAAAGGCGCTAAATCTCTCTCTCGCTCTCTCTCGCTCTTTCTCCTTCTCTGTTCCGGTCTGCCACATCCCTCACCTCCTTTAAAAAACTACTAAAAACGCACCTTTTCCACGAACACCTAACAGCATAAAAAAAAAAAAAAAAAACTTTTCCTTCCTCTACAGGTATTTATCTAGCACTGCATAACATTGTAAACTTAGGAAAGCACTTCTTTGTACTATTGCTGCCGCTTTTGATGTATCGCTTCATTGTCTCCTAATATTTGTAAGTCGCTTTGGATAAAAGTGTCAGCTAAATTCCTAAATGTAAATGTAAATGTAAAACATTTACATTAGGCACTAAACATATATCACACACGTCACACTACAACCACCTGGGTTTGAAAATCACATCCACAGGAAACTTTAACCCTGCTGTGAAAAATGAGAGATAAAGCACTGGCCCTGCTTCTATGCCATAAAACGTCAATGTCCTATAGAGATCCCAACTAGAATTTGGCTAAAAATATTAGAATCAGCCGATTGCCCTTTATGGAAGTGAGGTGTGGGGTCTGCTGACATGGGGAAATGGGAAAAACACCCGACTGAGCACCCTGCATGCAGAACTCTGTAAAAATATATTACACGTGCACAGACACAACAAATAACGCATGCAGGGCAGAATTAGGTAAATATCCAATAATCATAAAAATACAAAAAAGGGCAATTAAATTCTGGAAATATCTAAAACTCAGTGACCCAGCTCACATCATATATAAAGCCCTGCAATACCAAGAGATGAGCAAAAAAATCAATCCTCTCTCTCATCTGATCCAAAACTTCTGTCCTGATGTTTCAATAACATCTACTGACAATCATCACACTGATGCTGTGAATCACAACAATACTGTCAAAATCACATTAAATCTAATTACAGCACAAATGAAAGAAAACTACATCAAACATTGGAAATATCAAACACAACAACAAAGTAAAATGAAATGTTATTTGCCCCTAAATAGAGAATACTGTATGACAGACTATCTGTACACAGTGACAGATAAAAACTGAGAGACACGTTGATCAAATACAGACTCAGTGGACACAAGCTGACTATAGAGACGGGTAGACACAGAAAAACAGGCCTTCATCTGTCCTGATCTAATGTTTCCAACATATGTAGATAAACTGATGTTCACTTTACATCACAGTGCTCTTATATTACTTTTACTGTTTTTTTTTGTGGTGCATGAAACAACAAATGTGGGAAAGACTGGGAATATGACAAACACTATCCATACAATTAGGCCTAATTAGCAATTTCATTGCCTTGTAATTAATAAATAGACTGCATCACTTTTTGTTCATTCACGACTTACTATCAGAGTAAATATATTAATTCTAATATATAGTTAGAAAGTCTAATATATATATATTTATTCAGGTAAATCTGGCAGTGTTTTTATTGTTTGTTTTTTCAATGCATGGGTAATACAATGAATGATGATTTTTAAATGATAAAAATAATACATTTGCTTACACCAAACAAAATTTTATTTTATTAACGTGGATGTCCCGAAAACGTCCCAGAGGACCTCCTTTTGACATTTAAAGAACCTTACAAGAAGACGTCAAGGGGACGTTCGCAGTGACCATTCAGGGGACGTTCTGGGGACCTTTTTCTGTTAACTGGGTGAAAGCATCTGTAACTGCTTTCATCAGTGTAATACTTTCACACACAATGGCAGGTCATCTGGCTCTTCTCTGTCAAACCACGACTGAAAAAAGACAATAGAGAGGTTTTTGTTCAAGGCCAGTACCGTGGAGCTGCAAAATAAAACATATTAATGCATTATTTGACTACATACAGGCGGGGTGAAAGAGGTTTGCGTGAGGGTTAGGTTTGGCTGTAGGTTGAGGGTTACAGGGTAAAATGTAAAGTCTGTACAGTATAAAAGTCATCATGGTATCAGCCCACATGGTATCTCCTCTCTAGTGGGAAACCAGTCAGTTTTTTATATACATCAATGAGAGAGGATTTACTATATGAGGCAAGTACTGTACTGTATACAGATAAAAAATGACTTTCCTTCAGACTACTTACACACACAACAAATGATTTACAGTTAAGCACTGCTCAAAGGACTGGCCAGCCGGAGACTCCAAAAAAGAGATGGAGAAGTGACAGTGATCACACTGAATAATCTTTGTATATAGTTCATACATCATACAAAACATACATGAAACATTTAGGCTCATCTGTTTTGTACAGCAGACAAGTATAACAAATGTCTACATGGGAATAAGCCAGTGGTGTGCACAGGAGCTCAAGCCACTTCCCCTTTTATCTGTGTATAAGTGTAAAGTGCCCCTTTCTTCTCATAGAAGAAATAATAATTCTTCTCAAATTATTATTATTAATGTCATCATTATAAATAATCATTATATAATAATTATCATGGGATATTTGTCACTCACAATAATAATAAACACAAAATAAAATATTTAGATTTTGGCAGACGTATGGGGCGGAGTTTCCTTTGCAGCGCTATTATATTAGTACTATTTCCAAATATGTTAAAGGGCGATACACTTCCGTCACACGCTTCGGAATCGGGCAATCACAGTGCAATGGATCGCTGGCCAATCAGGAGCACACAGCGCGTTTTAGAATGATGAACTTTGTAACAACCGACGCGTTTTAGAAAGGCGGAGCAGAAAGAAAGCAACAATAATCTCCGGTGTGTAAAATAATAAAAATAATAAATAATAGTTTTTTAAACCACGTAAACACATTTCATTACATTAAATACGAAAAAATAATGTTCTTTTCAGAACCGTATGACCCATTTAATGATAGCTAGGATTAGCAGCACTTTCATCCATGTAATACACCATTTCAGAAGACTTGCATGAAACGGCTTGATTCATATGGATTTCAGACTGATCAGAATTCGGGTGAGAAACTTTCAATGAGGGCCAGAAATTTCATTAAAAAATATTCATTTATATTTCAAAGAGTTAGCAATGACATGACAGTGAATAACAGTCTTTGTCTAGTTTCTTTCCTTTGTACACTCTTCTTCTTTCTACACTAATAGAAAGACTACAAAAATGAGCTGAAAGAATGCGAGGAGAGGCTCAAAGAAAAGGATAAGGAGATCAGGCGTTTGCGAAGGTTGAACCTTCAACTGCAAGAGGGTAAATAAGGGGAGGCATTGCAATACTGTTGTTATAGTAATACTGTAACTTAGGGCTGGATGATATGGCAAAAATGTAATCTCAATCATTTTGTTCTATATTGTTTGCTAACAATATTTTTTACGATGTATAATTTGCTAATGCTGTCTGACAGTATACCAACATATATATGTCTGAAGCCCAAACAAGTGGGTTCATGAATAGCTATATTTTAAAATATACTAAACAAAACTAACATTGTTATCTTATTAACTGCGCAAACAACACATTTGGCCTTAACAAAAAATAAGCCTGCAGCTTACTAAAAATATAAAAAATGTCCAGAGCTTATCATCGTTATTGACATAAATTTTATTGTTTATCGCCCAGCCCTCTTGTAACCTGATCATTTTTGTAAGTTAAATGTTCATTAATTTGATTTTATTGTAGGACTTGCAGATACCATTGCAAAAGCTGTGAAAGAAGGATTTCAGGCTGCTCAGTCTGCCCCCAGCCACATATTGCCCACTAGCAGCCAAGACGTCCCTCTTAACCAGCAGGTATAATTTACATAGTCAGGAACATGATTTAAACTGTGGACCATGCAGTGTTTGTTTACTTAAAAATGAAAATTTTATCATTCATTATGTAGTGACACAAATAACCATCTGGTCACTTGAGGTGTTGTAGGGTGGTTTCTGACGCGTGAGATCCAACCAAGATAAATCCTCCTCCAAATACTGCTTTAAAAGTTTTATTCATCACACAGTTCTTACAGGTCATTTTATCTCACTATTCCTCTGCACAATGCATATAAAATCCCATCGTGGCTTTACCTCCAGACACTGTCAAAAAATGTTGAGCTTCCCTCTAATTACACACCTGTGTTTTCTTACTCTTTGCCTACACTGCCTACACACTGGACTCCACCCAGTGATCAAAAACAGAATTAAAACAGTACTAATGGCTCTTACACTAGCATTAGCAGCACTTTCATCCATGTAATACAATTATTAAGTTTACAATATCAACAAAACTAAACATGAATTCAAAATGATTAACTTCTTGATTCTTAAAAGTTTGATCAAAAAAGTTTTGATTAAAAGTTAATAATGTTTGGTGATATTATCATCATCTGAGATGCTGATTATAATCATCTGCTCTCCATTGAGCAAGACATTAATACTTAAAAGTCAATCAAATATTTAAAAAGACAGCAGAAAGACAAATACTGCTTCAAATACAGGTAATTTCATAAATAATTACATTTAAAATCGATACAAAAAACACATTTGGTTATGTTTATATATATTTATATATATATTTATTTATTTATTTTTTTGTGCCTGTTTTATCCTTGAACTACTGACAATATTTCTTTCACATTTTAATAAAATATTGTTTTTATTTGCATTTTTGCAGAAAATGACTCTCTACTAGATTTGGAAAACAGTTCATTAAATAAAATAGTTCAATTTGATTTGTTTGATGTACTGTATGTACAACTATTAAATAAATAAAAACATTGCGTTATGTGTTATACAATAAAGCATGTGTAAATAACTGACATTTTCTTATTTTTATTTAGATTTTTATTTAGATACATTTTTTATAAATAAAAATATGTTAAATGGGGCAAAATGTTGACATTTTCATATGTATTTGGGCCTCAGCTGGTTTTTGTTGAAAGGTGAACACGCAGGCTATGAGGTCACAGAGTGACGCGTCAGTCACTATATCCAGCAATACACAACTGATATTATTCATTCACTGATCATCTGATGCGACTGAGCGAGTGACAATCCGAGCGATAGCGAAGAGAATCACAGAGCAGTTTTTCACAGAGATTTAAAGAGCCAGCGAGTGTGTGTGAGTACAGAAACCCACAAAGTGTTTTATTTCCACAGCGTGTTGTTTCTGTATTAGCGCATATGAGCATCACGTCCAGGCGTCCGTCTCTCTCTGCGGCTGGGGTCGATGGGATGCAGGGGGTCTCCATCGACTTTCTGGCGGCAGATAGAGAGACACGGCGGGACACCATGGACACACCCGGTGAGTTAAAGTCAACCTGAACATATTACTGTATATGCAAAAACACTAGAAACAGATAAACAACGTCTGTTAATTCCCCTATGTAACCAAGTACAAACTACTTGAAAAGTATGTTTGAAACCACAAAATCATACCACGATAAACTTACAAGTACATTGTTTATAATTATTCAACAATTATTATTGTGTTGACTTGAGAAAGTTCCCAAAAATCCCATAGATTTACATTGATAGCATTTCAGGCTAATTGTTTACTTTCAAAATTTAAATGTAAACAAATCTCATACACTCATATTCAATAAGCCCCCGCTCTCTCTCTCTCTCTCTCTCTCTCTCTATCTATCACACACACAAATACAAACCCTCACACAAACCTTTCTGTTTTTTTTTACCAAATAAACATAATTCAATATGATTTATAAGCTGTTTTAATCATCACTGACTGTTGATCTGTCTTCTGTCTATCTATTGCACACTTTCAATCTATGTCCCTCTCTATCCATTCCTCTCTTTTTAACAATCTTTAAATCTGTTATTCACAGTTATTTCTTTCTTTCTTTCTTTCTTTCTTTCTTTCTTTCTTTTTTTTTCTTTCTTTCTTTCTTTTTTCTTTCTTTCTTTCTTTCTTTCTTTCTATCTGTCTATCTTACTTTCTGACTCTCTTTCTAGGCTTTCTCAAGCAAACATAAAGCTGGTTCACACACTTTAACTTCATCTAGTTTTTTATTGCTGTTACTGTTCTGTGAATTTATTAATTACATATTTTAGACTGTATGCGTATATCACGCTATGATACACACAAGTTGCGAAAATTAAGTTAAAAAACAAGTTAAAAAACGATATTAAAATTGCACATTTTGGGAAAATAACATGCACATTTATAAAAGATTTGTTTTTCTTTTCATGCTTTAGAGAGGAAGCGGGCCGGAGTCTCTGAGTTCATCCGGCGAACTTGGAAGGCGATGAAGCGTCCGTTCCTCCACGGCCGCAGGACCAGAGTGGAGCCGATAGTGCCTCCACTGCTGCCTGAGACACGGCCCACTGCAGAGGCGATGTCTCCTCCAGACACCGAGGAGAACCACCCAGGTCAGATGAGTTCTCACATATTATACACATAATAATCTAAATCATCATAATCATTTACGGTTTGTTGTTTATTTTAGAGAGGAAGCGGACTGGAGTCCGGGGGTTCTTTAGGAGAACCTGGAGGGCAGTGAAGCGTCCCTTCCTCCACAGACGCGAGACCAGAGTCCAGGTGCTAGTGCCTCCACTCACGGCCTGACTTCAGCGCGCCCACCTAGTCCGGAGCGGACACCCATCCCGCAGCCGTCACATCCATCCTGGCTTGAGGACTTATCTGAGACAGACTCAGCTGTTTCTGAGCTCTTGTCTGTCCCAGTTTGCTCATCTTTCGAGCCCACTGATGGTGAGTCTGTCATCTAACCTGTGTCATTAAGGAATTTGCAATTCATATACAGCGTTATCACATTCTTTGTGTCTGTGTGTTTTTTAGGATCTCATGATGGCCGTTATACAGAGGGAAGTTTGTTGGGGTGTGGAGTCTTGGAACGGTGTATGAAGGCACACGGATAGCTGATGGCGAGAAGGTAAAGTTTCATGTTCATGTTTAGATCAAAACATACATGTTATAATCATATAAAGGTTATGTGCTTCATTTTGAATAACATTTTTTTTGCAGGTCGCCATCAAACTGATATCCAAGTGGGAGGATGACACCTATCTTACCATTGTAAGTTGGCAAACCAGTTATATATTAATTATATATTTAGTTTATTAATTGGTGATCACTTTAATTAAATAATCCTAACTATAGCCAATATAGAGTTTAGAGCTAACAACAATATTTGTGTTTGTGTGTAATCTATAGACAAGTAATCTTTTCTTGATGTCTCTCTAGCCCGGCCATTCCAAACCTCTGTTCACTGAAGTGGCACTGCTGTTGATGGTGAGGCAGGAGCCCGTTTGCCCGAATGTGGTGCAGATGTTGGAATGGTTTGAAGACCCCAATGACATCACCATCATCATGGAGTTCCCTCATCCCTGCGAGACCCTGAAGGACTTTATCTTCCGTCATGATACGCTGTCGGAGTCCACAGCGTATCATTTCATGGGTCAAGCAGTCCAGGCGGTGCAGCACTGCATCAGTCACGGTGTCTTCCACAGTGACATCCACCCAGACAACATATTGGTCAATACCAGCACCTACGATCTCAAGCTGATTGACTTTAGCTGTGGTTTGGTGTTCACTGGGGAAGCATTGAATAGCCGCCAATATAGAGGTAAGCTGACATTTTGTGTTAAGTGAAAAATTATTTATCATGTCACCCTTTTACAGATTTACTCAACTTTTTCACAAATGCCGTTCTTGCTTTCAGGCGCATCAAATTATTGCCCACCCGAGGTGATAGTCCAGCCCTGCTTCCAGGCTGTCCCGGCAAACGTGTGGCATCTCGGGTTGATGCTTTTGAGATGGTCAGCGGATGTTTGCCATAACGACGAGGCAGAAGAAGTCCTCTTCCTGAATCCAGACTTATCTGAAGGTGAGTGAACGGCATTATTGAGAACAAAATGAAACATTGATAAATATGTTTGCCAGCTGAACTTAAATTGATTGTTATGTGTGTCACATTATCATGACTAATCAGCTCTCTTCTTTATTCTTCTACAGAATGCCGCAGTATCATCAGAAGGTGTCTGGTGTTTGAGCCAGCCAAACGCCCCACCTTTGAGGAGATACTCCATCACCTGTAGATCAGCTGTACAACACAGAGAGAGAGAGATCAGTTCTACAACAGAGAGAGAGAGAGATCAGCTCTACAACACAGAGAGAGAGAGAGAGAGAGATCAGCTCTACAACACAGAGAGAGAGAGATCAGCACTACAGACAACAAAGAGAAATCAGCTCTACAGCAGAGAGAGAGAGAGATCAGCTCTACAACACAGAGAGAAAGAGAGAGAGAGATCAGCTCTACAGAAAAGAAAGAGAGATCAGCTCTACAGCAGAGAGAGAGAGAGATCAGCTCTACAGAGAGAGAGAGAGAGATCAGCTCTCCAAAAACAGAAAGAGCTACTTGACAAAAAGAGAAAAATGAGAAAGAGAAAAATGACGCTGGAGAAATCAAATGTATCATGATGGATAAACAGCTCTACAAAAACAGAGAGAAACTGTACAAGAGAAAGAGAGAGCTGATCTACAAAATAAAGAAAGAAACTCTACAGGAAAAAGAGAGAGAGTTGATTTACAAAAGAGAGAGAGAGAAACTCTACAAGAGAAAGAGAGAGAGATGATCTACAAAAAAGAGAGAGAAACTCTACAAGAGAAAAAAGAGAGAGCTGATCTACAAAATAAAGAGAAAAACTCTACATGAGAGAGAGTTGTTCTACAAAAAAGAGAGAAACTCTACAAGAGAAAGAGAGAGCTGACTTAAAAAGAGAGAGAGAAACTCTACAAGAGAAAGAGAGAGCTGATCTACAAAAAAGAGAGAGAAACTCTACAAGAAAGAGAGAGCTGATCTACAAAATAAAGAGAGAAACTCTACAAAAAGAGAGAGAGTTGTTCTACAAAAGAGAGAGAGAACTCTACAAGAGAGAAAGAGAGAGAGCTGATCTACAAAAGAGAGAGAGAGACAAACTCTTCAAGAGAAAGAGAAACTGTACAAGAGAAAGAGAGAAACTGATCTACAAAAGAGAGAGAGAGAGACTACAAGAGAAAGAGAGAGAGCTGATCTACAAAAGAGAGAGAGAGAGAAATCTATAAAGAAAGTGAGAGAGCTGATCTAAAGAGAAGAGAACAAGAGAGAGAGCTGATCTACTACAAAGAGAGAGAGAGAGAGAGAAACTATACAAGAGAGAGAAACTCTACAAGAGAAAGAGAGAGCTGATCTACAAAAAGAGAGAGAGAGAGAAACTCTACAAGAGAAAAGAGAGCTGATCTACAAAGAGAGAGAGAGAGAGAAACTACAAGAGAAAGAGAGAGCTGATCTAAAAGAGAGAGAGAAACTCTACAAGAGAAAGAGAGAGAGCTGATCTACAAAAGAGAAGAGAGAAACTCTACAAGAGAAAAGAGAGAGCTGATCTACAAAAGAGAGAGAGAGAGAAACTCTACAAGAGAAGAGAGAGAGCTGATCTACAAGAGAGAGAGAGAAACTGTTCAAGAGAAAGAGAGAAACTGATCTACAAGAGAGAGAGAGAGAAACTGTACAAGAGAAAGAGAGAGAGCTGATCTACAAAAGAGAGAGAGACTGAAGAGAGAGAGAGACAAACTCTGAGCTGATCTACAAAAAGAGAGAGACAAACTCTACAAGAGAAAGAGAGAACAAAAGAGAGAGACTTACAAGAGAAAGAAAGAGCTGATCTACAAAAAGAGAGAGAGCTGATCTACAAAGAGAGAGAGACCTGACTACAAAAAAGAGAGAGACAAACTCTACAAGAGAAAGAGAGAAGCTGATCTACAAAAGAGAGAGAGACAAACTGTAAAAAGAAGAGAGAGCTGATCTATTATTAAATCATTTTACACAAAAAATAAGCTTATTGCAACATAGTAGTAAATATCAACACATCTTCAACAATAGTGCAGATAGCTTCATTATAACCCCATTTAAACAAAAAACCTTCATAATCATTCATCATTTTGTAAAATTTAAACTCAATCATGATTTTTGCTTTCACAGAATTCTTAAAGACAGTCACCAATTCATGCCCATTTTTACCATCAATCTTGTTTTTCCTAGTTATATAAATAGAAAGTTTCGCTTGCCCAATCAAAAATTGAGCAGCTGACTTTTTGCCCTTTGAGCCACAGTATATTTAGGACCAAGAATGAAAATGTCAGAAGAAAAGACCTCTCCAAAATTCATGAATAAAAGGCTAAGAACACAAAACAAACTACTTAGTCTTGAACATTCTAAAAAACAATGAAAAATAGTTTCCCTCATTTTGCAAAACGGACAGTCACTTGATACATTAGGATTGATAATACTCACAAAAGCATTCACAGCAACTGCACCGTGTAAAACCTTCCACTGTATATCAGCTGTACGTTTATCTATTGGTGGTTTATATAAAACTCTCCAAACAGGTTTAACTGTATCCTCTATTGCCAACTTCTCTCTCCATACTGTATCCCTGTGCTCTTTTAAGTGCGCCCTATTTAAAACTTTAACAAAACACTTATACAAAATTTTGCTTTTAACATCACACAACCTTACTTCTTCCAGACCCCTTAGTTCTAAAAGAGGTCCAGAAAGCCCAAAAAGATTTGGAGTAAGCAATAAATTAGGAAAAGGATCTGTATTATTGGGTACTATTTTACCATTATGCCAATCATTCAACATGCAGTTCTCTTCCCCAGTTAGTCTTTCTTTAAGAAGTTCCAGAACTTTTGCAATCTGTCTTTCAGACCTAAGACCCAAATGTAAAGCCAATGACTTAGCATTGTTTAAATCAGCACCAGTAACATCTAGCAAATCACGTAACTTTAAAATTTTGGTGGAAAATAAATAGTAAAACAGTCCAGGTACGACTTGGCCAGTCACATCAAAACGAGCTCCATAAATGAGAGGTTCTTCTAAAAGCCAGTACAATGAAGGAGCTGTATCCATCCTCCGCTTCTCCAACATGCCCCAAACTTTAAAGAGTCCTTTATAAAAGGGAGTTAGTCCATTAGGAACAGGGCAGAATCCAAACGTAATCCACCAGCCAACTTAAAAATAAAATCAGCCACATTCCTCCACACTAAATCCTCTGGTCCTGTGAGATACCTCTGAATAAAAAGAAGTCTGAAGGCCGCTCCTCTACTAGCCAGATGAATAAGACCTTGTCCTCCTTCATCTCTGGGTAGGAAGAGCACGCTCTGAGGTATCCAATGGAAGTTACTCCAGAAGAAGTCTACTAAAATGGCTTGAAGCTTAGCCAGAAGTCCATTAGGAGGATCCACACAGGCCAAGCGATGCCAAAGAGCTGAGGCCACCAAATTGTTAATGATTATCACCCTCCCTCTAAGTGACATTTTAGGTAGTAACCATTTCCACTTTTCTAAACGACCTTTAACTTTCTCCAAAACACCATCCCAATTTTTACTCGAGAAAGAGTCATTACCAATATAAACCCCCAAATATTTTAGCCCATCTCTTTTCCAGGACATGCCGCCAGGTAACTTAGGAAACCCCTCTGCCCATTTTCCACATGCTATTGCCTCACTCTTGGACCAGTTAACTTTAGCTGAGGAAATAATACCAAAACTCTTGATAATTTCTTTTAAACTGTTGACATCATCTTGTCCCTCAATAAAAACAATAATATCATCTGCATAAGCAGACAATTTAACTGATGTACCAGAGAGGGGTATAGACCAACCTTTAATACTCTCTCTAATTTTTACCAATAATGGTTCAATAGCAAGAGCATATAGCATTCCAGAGAGCGCACAGCCTTGTCTTATACCTCTTTGTATTTTAAAAGAAGTGGTCAAACTACCATTAATTTTCAGTATACTCTCAACATTCCGGTACAAAACCCCAATCATGGCAATAAAACCAGGGCTGAACCCAAATTCCTCCAGCGTACGCCAGAGGTAATTGTGCTCAACCCGGTCAAATGCCTTTTCCTGATCTAATGAAATGAGACCAATGTCTATTCCCAATAACTTAGAGATGTCCACAACATCACGAATTAAATATATATTATCAAAGATAGACCTATTAGGCACACAGTAAGCCTGGTCACTGTGAATGACTTGTCCAACTACCTCCCTCAACCTGTTTGCTAAAGTTTTAGAAAGCAGCTTCAAATCGGAGCAGAGAAGCGATACAGGACGCCAGTTCTTTAACTCTTTCAAGTCACCCTTTTTTGGTAAAAGGGTTATGACTGCCCTTCTGCAGCTCAAAGGTAGAAGCCCTCCAGCTAAACTATCATTGAGCACAGCCCGCAAGTCTTCCCCCAAAACAGACCAAAACACTTTATAAAATTCAACAGGTAAACCATCAATTCCAGGAGCTTTACTACAATCCATGCCCTGTAGAGCAACATGTAGTTCAGCTGCTGAAATTGGCCTCTCCAACTGAGAGTTAGCCTCATCAGACACCTTAGGTAACCCGGTAAAAAAGGAACTGGCCTGCTCATCAACTTCATTATTTTCACTTTTGTACAGATCAGAATAAAACGAAACAGCACTTTTTCTAATTTCTTTGGGATCTATAACCTCTACTCCATCTTTTGAAAAAATCGAATGTATAATTCTGCTTTGCCCATTCTTTTTCTCCAAGCCGAAGAAGAATCTAGTTGGACCGTCCATTTCCACAATGCTCTGAAAGCGTGAACGTACCAAAGCTCCCTGTGCTCTGATGCCTAACAGGTCATCCAACGCTTTCTTTTTAACCTTGAGGAGCTCAATACCTCCTTGATTTCCCGTGGATTCTGCCAAACATTGCAGTTCCACTATTTCATTCTCCAAGTCTCTCATTGATTGGGAAATGTCCTTAGAAATGTTGAAAGTGTACTGACGGCACAGTTGCTGTATCTGGATCTTTCCATAATCCCACCACTGTTGTATGGAAATAAAATCATTTTTCCTCGAACTAAAACTTTTCCAAAAAAAACTAAAAACATCCTTAAAAAACTTATCTTCTAACAGGGAAGTGTTAAAATGCCAATATGCACTTTTAGGTTTTATGCTGGAAATAAAAACATTAAAAGAAACTAAACAGTGATCAGTAAAACCAACAGGCAAAATATCACAATTCTTTACAACATTAAAATGGTGCTTAAAACAATAAAACCTATCTAATCTAGCCATAGAAATAAAATTCTCTCTAGATTGGGTCCAAGTATATTGTCTCTGATCTTTATATATGGTTCTCCATATATCGTACAGATCATGTTCTGCAACTATTTTTCTTAAGGCACTTTGTGATGCTACATGTGGCTCTTTATGGTTTCTGTCTAGTTTGTCATTGACAGTACAGTTAAAATCCCCTCCAATAAACATCACCTCCTCCTGATTACCATTGGTCAAAACATCACCTAACTTGTTAAGAAAAATTACCCTATCAGGTCCAGTAGCAGGAGCATACACATTTAAAAGAACCAAAACAACATTTTCAAATTCTGCTTTAATTCTCATCAAATGCCCATTAACTATCTGCTCCACTTCATAGGATACAGGCTTAAAGCCTTTTTGAAAGAGCACGGCTAAGCCACCGCTGCAATTATTTTTGTGGCTAAAAAGGACCTCTCCATCCCATTCCATTAGCCAATCATTCTCATTGTGAATGTCACTATGAGTCTCCTGAACCATCATTATATCAATTCTTTTCTGTTTTATAAATTCATATAGTTTTGCTCTTTTAACACTGTCCCGTGCACCGTTTAAATGAAGTGTTCCCAATCTTATTCTGCTCATAAAAAATAAATATAAGCAAACAAAAGACAGGCACTTCAGCATGATAGTAAAAGATCTAGGCTGTATCGAACTCTTCATTTAGCAAATTTAATTTGATCTTCTGAACAATCTTCTTTAGCCTGAACACTTCTTGTTCTGTAAACGCTCCAGTCTCCCTCACTAAAGCCCTTACTGAATCAATAAACAGTTCTCTGTTTGGAAAATATTCTTCCACTTTAACCCCTTTCATACCTTTAGTTTTCTGTAAAAATGTTTTTATTTTGTGCTGTGTGTAAGTGTTACGAGCAGATCGCTTCTGTGAAACAGGACTTGAAAACTCACATTCACTATCCATAGCAGACTCATCAACATTACTTAGCTCTGAATCACCTTCCCTAGCATCCCTTTCAGCCTCACCAGTCGCTTTCTTTGCCTTTTCCCCCTTTCCTTTACCTGCAGTTTTCCTTTTTAATGTTGGTGTTTTAAAGATACTTTCATCTTCAAATGTTACATCCATTTCATCAACATCCTCAGTTACAGGCTCAGAGACATTACCCTTATCTTTTTCTGCATTTTCATTTGCACTATTAGAGCTTTTATCTTTTTCTGCATTTTCATTTGCACTATTAGAGCTTTTATCTTTTTCTGCATTTTCATTTGCACTATTAGAACTTTTATCTTTTTCTGCATTTTCATTTGTACTGCTAGAAGTATTATCACCTGCATCATCATTTCTCTCCTCGTTCTGAGCTTCACTCTTTTCAGGACATGCACGGATTATGTGACCCTCTTTCCCACAGCCAAAACATTTCATAGACTCTGAAGTTGCAAAGATAACATAATCAAAATCATCAATCCTAAATTTCAAAGCCAGATTCAGTTCCTCAAGTTCATTTTTCAGTATCATGTATACCTGTCTCCTAAATGAGACCACATGTTTTAACTGTGATGATTTGCACCCCAGCGAAACTTTCCTAATTCCTGACGTAAGTTTTCCGTGTCTTAACAGCTCTCTGTCAATGACCTCATTTTTAATGAATGGTGGGACATTTGATAATGTAATCTTTTTCGAGGGCTGCGCTAGCGGTAATACCGGCGTTAGCGAGTCATTGATAAAGACTCCCGACTGAACAACTTCATTTACTTTATCAACACTGTCCAGAAACATGACAACTGCGCTGTTCATCCTCGATGCAGATAAAACACTTGAGTGACCAACAACATCTGCGACTGCAATGATACAGTCTTCCACTGAACATCTCTCCGCGGGCATCATCCTGATACCATGACGCCGCGTGAGACAGTCCAAACTCGTGTGATGCTGCTGGGGTGCTGCCATCGTGACCAGCACACACTGATCGGCAGCACTCCTAACAAACACCAACAACTAACACTTAATCTTTCCAACAATATCACTATAAGAAACAAAAGATAGATTAAAGATAGAAAACTCACTCGTACTGTAGAATTCCCTCCAAAACTCACGCACACGCTCCGCCCACTCACTCAGCACATGCGCACAGAGAGAGAGAGAAAAACTGTACAAGAGAAAGAGAGAGAGCTGATCTACAAAAGAGAGAGAGAGAAACTGTACAAGAGAAAGAGAGAGAGCTGATGTACAAAAGAGAGAGAGAGAAACTGTACAAGAGAAAGAGAGAGAGCTGATCTACAAAAGAGAGAGAGACAAACTCTACAGGAGAAAGAGAGAGCTGATCTACAAAAGAGAGAGAGACAAACTCTACAAGAGAAAGAGAGAGAGCTAATCTACAAACGACAGAGAGAGAGAGAAAAACTCTACAAGAGAAAGAGAGAGAGCTGATCTACAAAAGAGAGAGAGAGAAACTGTACAAGAGAAAGAGAGAGAGCTGATCTACAAAAAGAGAGAGAGAGAGAAACTCTAAAAGAGAAAGAGAGAGAGCTGATCTACAAAAGAGAGAGAGACAAACTGTACAAGAGAAAGAGAGAGAGCTGATTTACAAGAGAGAGAGAGAGAGAGAGAGAGACAAACTGTACAAGAGAAAGAGAGAAAGCTGATCTACAAAAGAGAGAGAGACAAACTCTACTAGAGAAAGAGAGAAAGCTGATCTACAAAAGAGAGAGAGACAAACTCTACTAGAGAAAGAAAGAGCTGATCTATAAAAGAGAGAGAGACAAACTCTAATAGAGAAAGAGAGAGAGTTGATCTACAAAAGAGAGAGAAAGAAAAACTGTACAAGAGAAAGAGAGAGATGATCTACAAAAGAGAGAGAGAGAGAAACTGTACAAGAGAAAGAGAGAGAGTTGATCTACAAAGGAGAGAGAGAGAGAAACTGTACAAGAGAAAGAGAGAGAGTTGATCTACAAAGGAGAGAGAGAGAGAAACTGTACAAGAGAAAGAGAGAGAGGTGATCTACAAAACAGAGAGAGACAAACTCTACAAGAGAAAGAGAGAGAGCTGATCTACAAAAGAGAGAGAGAAACTCTACAAGAGAAAGAGAGAGAGTTGATCTACAAAAGAGAGAGAAACTGTACAAGAGAAAGAGAGAGAGTTGATCTACAAAAGAGAGAGAAAGAAAAACTGTACAAGAGAAAGAGAGAGATGATCTACAAAAGAGAGAGAGAGAGAGAAACTGTACAAGAGAAAGAGAGAGAGTTGATCTACAAAAGAGAGAGAGAGAGAGAAACTGTACAAGAGAAAGAGAGAGAGATGATCTACAAAAGAGTTAGAGAGAAACTGTACAAGAGAAAGAGAGAGAGACAAATGCTTTAGAAAAGAGACAGCGACTCTAAAAAAGAGAGACAAACGAGAGAGAGAGCTTTATTGACTTTAAAAAGCATTTGGCTATTTTACAAACTTAATGAAAGTGGCATAGGAGGTCAAACCTATGACCTTATCAAATCAGTGTACACTGAAAGTAAATACGGCATAAAAATCAACACAAAGTGTGCAAGATATCTTTTCCAGGAGCGTGGAGTGAGACAGGGTTGCTGCCCAACATTGTTTAACATTTATATCAATGAACTGGCAACCAGTTTGTAGCGATCATCAGCCCTTGGTCTCATCCTACACGACTCACAAATCAAATGTCTGCTCTATGCAGATGATCTGCTTCTGTTGTGACCTGCTAAAACAATACTGTTAGACCTGGGCCCTGACAGTAAACCTCAATAAAAATCATGATCTTCCAGAAAAGGTCCAGATTACAGGGAACACAACACACATTTACATTAGGCACTAAACAGATATTACACATGTCACACTACAACCACCTGGGTTTGAAAATCACATCCACAGGAAACTTTAACCCTGCTGTGAAAAATGCAACTGCAACAGGAAAAGATATTGGTTGAAGATATTGGAGAGTTGTTCACTCAAGTTCACAGTAACTTTGCGCGTGACTTTCCTGTGGGTAGCGGACTACGGACCGAAAAGGTAAAGCAACTGAAAGCAACACTACAGAAACAGCAATCTTTATTCACAAAACTGATAGGAAGAGAGGAAATGCTGTGACGGAGGCATCATTCAAAGTGGCGCACATCCTGACGAAACACAAGAAACCATTCACCGATGGCGCCATGATAAAGGAAGCGATGACCGAAGTGGCCGCAACTTTATTCAGGGACCACAAAAGCAAGACGGAAATTATGTCTGCTATCGCTGATGTCCAGCTCAGTGCCAACACAGTAACACGGAGAGTTTCTATGCTTTCTTCAGATGCGATGGGACAATTAGAACAGGACAAAGAAAGATGTAAATGGTTTTCACTTCAGTGTGATGAATCGGTGGATTCAAGCGATACAACTCAGTTAGCTGTTTTTATTTGTATGGTTTTTAATGATTTTTCCACCAGAGAGGAGTTTTTGACTTTGCTTCCTTTTAAAAGCACTACCAGAGGAGTCGACTTCTTCAACGTGTTCAAGAACTACTGCGTGGAAAAACACGTGCCCCTTGAAAAGCTGGTTTCTATAACAACAGATGGAGCTCCAGCCATGATAGGATGCCACTCTGGATTTATTGCACATTGTAAGACCGACCCAGACTTTCCTAAATTTCTGAACTATCACTGCATCATTCATCAACAGGCAATCTGCTCTAAGGTACTTAAATTCGATCATGTCATGAAACCAGTTGTTCGGATTATCAACTCAATTAAGGTACTACAGCGGTTTATCTCCTTGCTGGATGAAATTAAGATTTTTAAGGAAGCAAGGGGGGAGGACACCAACCTGTTGTCTGATGCTGGGTGGCTGCTTGACCTTGCATTCCTGGCTGATGTGACAGAGAAACTGAATCAGCTCAATCTTCAATTACAAGGTAAAGACAAGTCCTTATGTGATATGATTAGTGCTGTGAAGGCATTTAAGACAAAACTGTCATTTTACAACATGAATCAATTGAAAAACAAACAACTGCAACACTTCCCCTTAGTGTTAAAGATGTTAGAAAACCACCCAGATGCACCTGAAGTTTTGGATGTACTCAAGTACTGTGATATTCTGTCCACGCTTGAGTAGGAATTTGAGAAAAGGTTTAATGATTTTGAAAAACTTGAGCCATGTGTAGCATTCCTTGCCAACCCTTTTATGGAGATAGAGATTGATGACATTTCAAAGCAGATGGCAGAACTCTTCAATGTCAATGTGTTGGAGATGCAGATGGAGATTATTAATCTCCAAAATAATGTCCTGTTGAAATCTCACCAACATTCACCAAATTTCTGGAGTCTGGTGGATCCACAAGTGGATCCAAAACATTTACCAAGCTGCCCTCAAAGAATCTGCCTTGTTTGGATCTACATACCTTTGTGAAGCTGCATTTTCTGAAATGAATGTCATTAAATGTAAATTCAGAACAAGACTGACAGATGAACATTTGAATGATTGCGTAAGAGTGAAGCTAAGCTCTCTTGTTGAAACAATGCAGTGTCAGTCAGCTCATTGACTGTAAAAGTGTGAATGCAACATATTTGTTGCCTCTACAAGTTAGTTCAGAAAGAATGCCAATATTTAAAAAGCTACTGTATATATATTCCAGTTACTTTAAACTTGACTTTTGTAGTTAATCTATACAACTAAACAATTAGCTATATAGTTATGTGTAGACAACATTAATATGCCAAGAACTGTTTCAATGAAATAACTCTGAATCTGTTCTACAAATGTAAAGCTTGATATGTTTTAGGTGTATTTTAGTGTAATTCATGTGTATTTGGTAATTGATAATATATAAAGAACTATTTCGAAAAAATAAATTCAATGACATCTCTTAAGTGTATTTCAGGTGTATTTGTTAATTTGAAGGTTATGATAATATGAGAACTGTATTATGCAATTCTGTCCAACAATTTCAGTTTTTTAATAGGAAAGTTATGAAATGAGTTTTTATTTTCTAAGAGTTTTAAGCGTTGTGTGACGTGAGTAGCTCACAACCACTTTCATTTTTTAAAAAGTAGCTCTCAACTGAAAAAAGGTTGGGAGACCCCTGCTCTAGCTCTTTTATTAGCATTACAACAATTTGAAGTGTACATTGGTTCCAGTTCACGACCTGTTGAGGTATTTACAGATCACAATCCACTTGTTTTCCTTCATCGCATGTGCAATAAGAATCAAAGGCTTATGCGTTGGGCCCTCATTTGTCAAAGTTTTAATTTACAAATCAGATCAGTCACAAGAAAGGTGTTAATAATGTCATTGCTGACTCATTGTCATGGTGTTATGTATAAACCTGTTGCCATGTTTATTCTTATGTGTGGGGGTGTTACAACCCTGTGCTTGTTCTGTTGTCTCTCCTCTGTGTTGGGGCTGTGTCTGTGTTTCTGCTCTCCCTAGGGAAAACCATCTGATTGGCTCCTGCAGGCTGATTGCTGCTGTCTCCTGATTGGTCTACAGAAGTTTGAAAGTCACGACATATCACTTCCTCACAGTGCTGCCAACTTAGCGACTTTGTCGCTAGATTTAGCGACTTTTCAGACCCCTTTAGCGACTTTATTTTTTAAAAGCGCCTAGCGACAAATCTAGCGACTTTTGGACAAACCTTAGCAACTTTCCAAATGCCGCCAGTACTGTCCTGCGAGTGAGAGCGAGGTCTTGCTTTCTCGGTACACCAGTTACACCTCTCCCTGTGTCTGCTCTGATCAGTGAGGGCACATTCCAGCGACCGCACAGCATCTGACATAGACGTGAATGAGCTGCGCATGTGCAAACGGTGTTGCCACAGACCAATCCCTTACCTGCTTCTCCTTTGTTTGAAATAAAACCATTTAATTTTACCGTTTCTTCTTCGTTAATTGATAACAGTTTTATACTGGACATTATGTGCGCACGGATTAGGGGAAACAGTTATAAAGTACAACCATTAGGCAGAATGCAAACACGGCGTCATTACGTCATTACTATGCAAATTTACGCATGACGTCACTTGGCGACATTTAGCGACTTTTCGGGCAGACTTTAGCTACTTTCCATTGAAAATAGTTGGCAACACTGCTTCCTCAGCTGCAATTGTTTGCCACTTTGTGCCCTGAGCAGTTCGTTATGCATAGTGCAGAGTTTGTGTAAGAAATTGTATTAAGAGAGTTGTGAGATTGTGAGTATTGTTTGTTTGAAGTATTGTATCAAAGATAAGCTGGTTTATTTGACATATTTGCCTGTTTGACACTGATTTTGGATTGTCCCTTAAGCTTGGCTTTTGCTAGTGGTGGGCAGATCGAGGCTTCGTGAAGCAATGAAACAGTTAAAGCAAATGTGCCATATTGTGTCGAGGCTCGAATCAATCCGACACCCGTCTCAACGGTGACACCTAGTGGTCACTTGCAGGTGTTGATCTGAAACAACCTTGACAACGAGCCATTAAAAAAATGTGTTGTTTTTATTATTATTGTATTGTGAAGCTTGTAACCTGTAGGCTTCTCACTGTGCATAATGTTATTTTGGTCATGAAAAATTAATATTAATAAAAGAAATGCCACAATGTCTCACTTTTTTAGAGATTTTTATTCAAAAATATTAATTTCTCTGCTGTGGAAGGCCTACTTCTTTTTTTACAGATAATTTCCCCAGCCTTTGAAAAAAGCCTCTCACAAGGGGCACTTGTTGCTGGCATGCAACGATATTTTTTTAGCAAGGACATACAAATGAGGAAAGATTACTGCTCTCTCTTTCCAGTAAATTAGGGGATCATGAGTTCTGGGCAAAAACGCATCATGGAGGTATTTTTTCACTTCCACTATGGCATCAGCTGTAGCATTGTGTATCATCTGGGTTTCATGGATACGATTATCAAAAAGTTCCCATAAACTGTCCTGTGTTTCTACTGGTGTTGATGTTGATGATGATGATGATGGGCCTGATGTTGACATTTGTGACTCTGTATAAAAATGAAAACCGCAATTAGTAACAAATCCTACACTGACGGCATGTATGAAGTATATATTATATGAATCAGATTACATAACATAACATAAAAACTGAAACTGCTCACCAGGAGTTGTGTTTGAACGCATCAGCGAAGCACACTCCAGTGTGATGTGCTTTTCAGCGTCCTGGGCTTTGGCAGGATTTCCAAATGCGACATTTTTGAACCTTGGGTCCAGCAGTGTAGCCAGTGCCAAGGCTCTAAAACTCTCATAACCTCCACATCTGGAGTGCAGACCTTCTTGCAGATGTGAGCCTATGAGCCAAAACAGGAGAAAATCATATTATTTATAGTAATGACAATAATATGACAGTTATGGCCAATTAAATAAGTAGCATGGTCATTGTGGCCTACCTAATTGTACAGTTGATTCCTGCATTGCATTTCCTTTTTTCTGTGCAAGATTGTGCTGCAACATCCTGTACAGTGGTATAAGCTTTGAAGCAGACACTCTCTGTTCCTCTGACTCTGTTGTTGCTAGTTTGAATGGTTGCAGTAGTGACAATGATTGTTGAATAATGTCATACTCAAGACTTGTCAGGGGAGTAGTATCATTGTTTAAATTGGAAAGTGCAGCACCAACTGGCTCACGTTGGTCATACAAGCGTTGTAGCATGTCGAATGTGCTGTTCCATCTCGTCTCAACCTCCTGTATCAGTTTCTGAGTTGGTCTGCCAAGCAAGCCCTGCATCTCCACAAGCTTGTCCTTTGCTTTGCAGCTGGATCTGAACAACCCCACTATCTTTCTGGCCTTCTGGCGTATTTCATTGATGACTGGGGTTTGATCTAGGGCCTTTTTCACAATCAAATTTAAATTATGAGCAAAACATGGGACATGGCGAAGGTGGAGTAGCTGGGCGCTTAGGATCATGTTGGATGCATTGTCAGTCACCATGCACTGAACTTTGGAGGTTATTCCCCACTCAGCCATTAGCAAGGCTTTAGCCTCCATGAGATGCTGGGCTGTGTGGGTTTGGTAAAACCTCCTTACACCCAGTACAACAGTTGCCATTTTTGCCTCTTTTGTCTTCTCCTTGGTTTTGTTGTACCTTGCTGACCATTGTTTTAAGCGCCTTCCGAGATGGGAGGACATAGCTTGGATCAAGCTTGTTGACAAAGGCCCACGATGGTGAAGGGCTGCAGATCCTTCACCATCATGTTTAGAAGAGCCTCATCCAATTCCCTCTGTCTGCCTTTTAAAAGAGAAGATAAAACATACTTTCAGACAAATACATTGAAAAAATACAGCTTCAAATAGTGCACAGCTATTAAAAGTAGCCTACTGGTTCATTATTTGGAAACCTTCATAAACAAAGTTATGTTATGAACGTATATGCTCAGTGTGCAGAGAAAAATCAATCAAATGGTATGTAGAACTACAACAATTAGGAAAACCAAAATGATGTCTTCACTGGCTGTAGATTGGGTACTCATATGTAGACCTATAAAATGTATATTCACACAATAGTATATTATATTTGCAACATATTATATTATATTCACATTGAAGCTGCTTTTAACATGATTGGCAGTTGTGACTGGGACCTTAGGTTGTAGGGCTTAGGTTGACACAGGGCTATGGACTTTCTAAACAGTGTCCCAACAGTTTGTTATTATATTTCAATTATAGTTATATTTCAAACAATGCATACCTTGCTTAGATGGCCCAGCAGTGTCAGTAGCAGGCCTAGGTACAGGGGGAATGCTACCATCGTCTGCACCCTGCAAAATGGTAGGATGAATGCTCCTCAAATGGCGCATCATGGATGATGTATTGTTGCAGTAGGCTAGCTGCCGCTCACAATACATACATCTCACTTTATTTGGGGTTTCCAAATGGAAATGCTCCCACACCACAGATGTACGGCATCTCTTCTGGGGAGCCTCCATTTTTATTGATCTATCTATCTATTGTAATCTGTCTATTACATACATGAAGTCATTAACTTCACTTTTATACAGATGTGCGATTGTGTGGTCTGTTCCCGACCGTGTTAACCAAACGCTGATTCGGTGGACCACGCCACCTGTCGAAACACTTGTGAAACACTTCGAGGCGTCATTTAGCTGTAGTCACGTGACATGGGTGTTTTGAATCACGCTTCGGGATCTTGCAAAGCTTCGGAACGTCTGTTTCGCGTCAGCCATCCCTACATTTATGTTTGTTATTTCGGCCTTGTCAGCTTTTGAACTTAAACTCCCAATAAAAACTTTATTGCAAAGTAACTTTTGGTCCATGCTATTCCTTTCATGTTGTGCTTCTTCCCTAGATGGGGCGTAACACTATAGTTATTAAAAATGAAATGTTATCACTTATCCTGGCCTGCTGTGGATGTTATGTTTGCAAAAGCATTACAATAAATTATAGATCAGGATTCAAGAAAATATCTGCACCACACACACAATTGCCTTTCTCCACACAGATATATATTAAATAAATTAATTTATTCTGCATCAATATATTTAAAATGTATTATTGTTTTAAGCTCAAGGTGCAGGAAGGCATCGGAAATTTTGAAGATAATGCAGGTCCATGATGGTGAAGTTAAAGTTGAAATATTACACCAGTAAAACATTTCTCATCAACCTTTCTGTAAATTCTGTTTCTGTTTCAAAATCCATTGTGTTATTTTTGACAAGATAATACTCATCAAGCAGCCGCAATGAAGTAGTTTTATTGTTTCTGGAGAATTAATTTAACTATAAAATCTACACAAAAGGCAACTGATACGTTGAATGTAGTTGTGCAGCATCAGGTCAACAGCTTTATGGGTCAAAAAGTTATTCTCACACACAAGATCCTTGCACCACTTTGCCTTAATATTTTGTTATGTGGTAAACTTTAAATGAAAATAACATTTTGTTAAACCACTCACATCTTTACAAAGAGGATCTTACACCTGCTGAAGTAAATGTACTTATGTAAAATTGTAATCATGTTATAAGTTTTACTTTTGTCTCTCCTTTATTTCAGCCTATCACATGTGTGTGTCTAATGAGGCTTCAGAGCAAAATTGCGTGCATCAACTAGACATTGACAGTAAGACAGAACACATTGTTTTGCACAATGACTTATCTGTTTAGTAAACGTATTTGCTCATGCCAAATAAGGTCTTTCGGTAATTTTTAAAAATAATTTCATTGGCGTATATATAATATAATATAATTTACATTTTCTTACTCTTACAAGAGTTTCTACATTATACCATTGGAGATATTCTGGTCTTTATTGCCAACATTTATGAAAAAGACACTATTTGTTTTTTGTGATATATTGTACTAAAAAAAGAAAACTCTGTGATATGGATTGAAAAACATGTTTTTCTTGAAATACAATATCTTTTTTAGAGGTCTCTGTTCTGTTGTGTTGCATGTAAGAGCTCCTAGAAACACACATTTGTTGCATATGTGTACACTAAGTGAATAAATCTAATTATTATTCTGTTCTGTGTTTTATTTATGTAACACATGACAAAAGGAAGTATGGGAAATGTACTAAGGTTTCATAATGACATTTTAGTAAAGAGTGTTGTGAAAACAGCTGCTGTAAAAACAGAATTCTTCTTAATGTTTCACTGAGAGTTAATGAAGGATCTCCTCTAGCTTATTTATCCTTTATCGTATTGACAATGGATGTTGACCAAGAAACTGATTCCAGCCTCTGTTTTTTAAAAGCAGATTTTGGTTCCATGGAAACCCCAGAAAAGGAAAACTTTCCTTGGGTGTAAGTGATTTACAGTTTACTGATATCCAGCAGGATACATGCAGGGTGGAGTTGTATTATGAAGTTAATAGTGCAAAACCAACACATTGCTTCAAAAAATCATACAGATATATGTAGTTTAAACATAGTACATAACAAATTACTGATGATTACTGTTTTGTGATTGTCTACTGTAGCAGCAGAGATCCTCAATCTAACACTGGACTGTTTAAAGCGTCTAAAGCTCAGAGTGAGAGGCTGAAATGCATTGCCCGAGGAACGCCTGTACCATCAGTAAAATGGACCTCCTCAGCTTAATCACCGGAAAATATTTCAACATCTATAACTTAATACAGCGAATACACAGTTATCAGCTCAATCCCAATCTCTGGGAAGAACGTGTACCTGCCAGGCTGTAAACTCACTGGGCCAAACGGAGAAAACATTTCCACCAAAACCACTGTGGTTCTGGTCTTCTGGTGTGGATTGGTGTTCTGGGATGTTTGCTGTTTCTTGGGATGTTTGTTGTGGTTGGTGTTGTGCTAAGAAGTAGGTAGCTTTCAATTTTGATGGCAAACATAATGTCACTCTTACTTATGTAATTTTATGCAAGCTGTGTTTCTGATCCGCTTTATTTTTTCAAAAAGGAGGAAGAAGCACCCAGAGAGCAATGTCACAGTAAGCATGAAATTTCATTACCTACTGAAAATTTGTAGATGTTTTTTACATATTAAAGAAACCTATTGTTTTAACTTTACAGGAATGTTAATTTACACATAGGCAAAATCTATAGACCCAGCTAATGAATCACCAATCTATGCCAATGTCAACTGTCACCAGATTGGTAAGTATAATAATTGTAAAACTAATCATCATTATTTCATTAATAGATTTCATTATTTAATAAAATATACAAATTAACAATTATAATAAATGAATAGAAATATTATTCCGACGTGTTCATTTTTATTTATATATATTAATCATTTATACATTTTGTAATATAATAATTTTGTATTTAAAAAGACTGAACATTTCCTTATGTAGTTATGTGGTAACCTTTGAATGAATGTTAAATGAATGTTTACATTAACTGTTGCTAACTAAAAAGGATCTTACACCTGAAGTGGATTATATTGCCCGTTTAATGTAGTGTGGCAAAATTCTGTTATTTTTTCTACAGTGGATTAATACCGTTTTTTTTTTTTTTTTGAGAAAAGGTGAAAGACGTTTACCACCAGAAATACCAGTCAGAGGTAAGGACTAGTTTGTGTCATAATCACATTGTTTCGGGATGGGGCATGACTGTGAGTGAAATTAAAATATAAATATTAAGTAAAATATATGTTATGTGACCCACCTGAAGTAACATACAAATGCAAAAGCAATTTTACAATGTCAACGTGTGGTGGCAGCACTAGATTTTAGGCTGTGATTCTTTCTCCCTAACAGCGCTCGTCAATGTCAAAATGCCAATCAAATTACGGACGCGAAGCAGAAACATCGATCAATCAAATTCAAGAAGGCGGGACTTATGAGAAAACATGTTTTTGGCATATGATATAAATGTGAGAAATAAATTAGACTGCAGAACTATTATCACAGGTGTGATGAAATGACTCGTTTGTTTTTCCTCTTTTCTTCAGAAAAGGAGTCAATGAGTAAATAGTTGCACTCATTTGTTTAGACTTGTACAGTGTTGTTTTTGGATTGTATACTGTATCTCTGATGTAAAGCAGAGCTATGTGGGTTCAGTGGGTACATCAGGAAGTTGGTCCCTGTTTAATAAAGACAAACTATGACAGTCGCGATCGAATTGGAATGAACGAATTGTCGATTACAGCGTTTCATTTAGATGAACACATTGCATCAAAAATACACTCAGCGATGAGCATTCCAACCAATCACAGACTACGCACGAATGGGCCTGGCCAATCAGAAACGTTTAGGTGAGTCACCGGTAAAGAAGAATAGTTTTGAAGTGTGGCTTGACATGTTTGAAAAACTGTTTTGTTTTTCACGCTACTAAGAGAATCAATGTGAAGACTAAATTGATTTACTAAAACCTAAAACAGTGATAATCTCAAGTTTGTTTTGTGACGTGTAAAAACGTTTTAGTGTATTCTGATAATTTACATTAATAATCTTGATTATAATATCACGGGCAATAATAAACAATGATTTTTGTTTTAGTAAATCTTGCAGTATTCTGTAGTAAGACTGTTATTATTCTGTTATTATGATGTTGCTTTTCTCTGTGTAAATAATTACAGCTCATCTTTAAAATTCGTTTTTGTCATTTTCATTTATACTTTATATTCATTTTGCATTTAGAATTGTAAATACATTTATTGCGTATTTGTGTCACTCTGATTAAAAAAAAATGTTGGTTAAGTATATCAATTATTCTAATTAGCAATTTTAGGATTTATTTATTATCCTTCTAGGCCAGATTAGGGTTACACACAATTTGTTTTGCAGTTTTAGTCTGTAGACCCCCTGAAGTAACCTTGGCCACCCCATTTATAAAACTCTAGCTCAGCCACTACTCCAGAAAGGAATGCAAGAACCATTTTTTTTTTTTTGCATTGTTGTTCAGGGCTATGAAAGGTATATTTACATTTATTATATTCGATTCTGCCGAGAATTAAAATAATTTACACAAAAAAGATGACATTAACAACTTTATTGACAAATTTCTTTGCAGGTCATTTCATATCTGTGAACCCATTTCACAAAATCTCTTTCCTGTATTTTGAAAATAAAGCCATCAGAGGTGCATACAAACATTGTTAATCGATGTAAAACCTAAAAGCCGGTCGAGTTAAGAGTCAGAGGAGGAGTCTTTGACATCTGTGCTCTCCGTGGCCTCGCTGACCTCACTCATCTCTTTACTCTCTCCTCCACTGTCTCCATCTCCCTCCTTCTCTCCGTCCTGCACCGACAGCTTCTCCACCAGCCCTGTCACAGATGTGTCCTGAGATGGCGAAGCTTCTGAACCCCACAGACGTACACCCGGTTTCTGCAACTTCACATCATGAAAAGTCCCATACAGAAAAAAATGATAGCATTTTACATAAAATTTTTGTGTTTAACTAAAGAAAGGAAGTCTGAAGATTGAAAGATTAAAATTTGAAAACTGCAGAAATAAAACGTTTGGATGTAAAACAAAGCATTACCTCATCGGCCATCTGTGTGAGATTTCTCTTCATAGCATAAGCATCTTCTCCATCTGCATAATATTTCGGTTCGACTTCACTGATCCTACAATACAGTATTAACAGTGGGTAATGAAGACATTAGACACGAAAACATATGAAACAATTAAGTATCAATACATTATGTGTGTCTGATTTATCACAATTGAAAAAAAAATGATACAGCACAATAAATTATGCTGAGAAGAAACTGGGACTCAAAGACAGGTTAATGTATAGTAAAGAGGTGGAAAAATGATACTCACTGAAACTTAAGCGTGTTGGAGTACAAGTGAAGTGCAGCCCGATTACTGCAATACAAACAGCAACAGTAAGATATACCACTACTATCTTTAAGACCTTACTCCAAAGAACTCGAGATTAAGAACCTTCACAGATCCTACCTTTTTCTGACATGTAAAGAGACATATTTGGCATTGAAGTTCTCAATCATGGCTCTGCTAGCCTGATCCATAAGTTTTTGAGCCAGTCCAAGACGCCTGTGAGAGCGTTTTACTGCCTGCATAAGCAAACACATTACAGTACATTGTTATATAAGCTTACCCACTACAGATATATCCCTAATGAGTCTCAAAATAAAATAAAGATCAGTAAAAATAACAAAAAACAGCAAATTTAAACACTAACCAGTGATGTAATGTGTCCATGGGGCACATCGTCAGGATCTTCCTCCCTGTATAAATGTGTAACACATTATTACCACACAATAATAAACGTTATTACAAAATACACATTTTATCAACTTGGAGCTCAACTATTGTAATGTCATAAAAGCAATAAATTGCACTAAACAAAATATACTTACATTTTGGCCAGTACGTAACCCACTATCTTCCCATTTTCATCCTCCGCTATGTATGACAGCTGGGAATAACAAACACACACATTCAGTAACAATCCACTGTACTGAGATCAGTGTTTTTGTGTAGTCTCAGGCACAGACCTGTGGCCAGGAGAGGCCGTGGTAGAAGTAATACTTCATCTGATAGTTCTCTGGAAGACACAGCAGGTTGCAGTGCTGCATGTTCATTAGATCTTCCGGCTGTGAAAATAGTTGCATCAAAAATGTTTCTATTACACATGTCAAGACCTGAGCTAATAATAACACAGACTCGCAAGTGTCTGGTCCCAGGAACATCTTGTTAAGACGCTCCGAATGCGTGTATGATGCCCATAATAAAACTGTTAAGCTCAATGCTAGTATCAGACGCTTAACTTCATGCGGCGCTGCGCAGACCAATCGACGCAAGACATCCAAATACCGCGAGAGAAATTCGAAAGCATAGCTTTTAAATCGTTCTCGCGGTGCTTTGATGCAAAACGCCACATGGTCTGCGCAGAGCTGCGTTTCAAGTTGAACAAATGTAATGCTTTCATGTGATGGCTAATCTAATGTCTGCTATATGCCTTTTACTTACCCGTGCGTTTCGTATATTCATTGTGTCCGCTGAGTTGGGTGATAAATATAAAAAATATTCTATAAATATTGATGTCAAATCGACGTTAAATCCTTTTAGTGAAAGCAAATCTGCAGGAAAATGGAAACAGCTACCCCTCTAGAACCATGTTGTCCAGGACAGGAAAGCGGATGTTAGGAGAAGAAAGCATTTCCGGTAAAAAATATAGTAAAAGCCCCTATCGGCCGTAAAAAAGTTTTGTAAGTCTAATAAAATTATAGGCTAAGTAAGTAAGTTGGGTTTCAAATAAAAAGGAAAGAGGAAAAAGGTTCTAATGTCTAATGTGGACACTACTTAATAATTTATAAATCAGAACTAACTTTATCGGCAGGTACAATGAGTTAACATGTATGATGAATTTTCTTTGGTAAGCTGGTGCATGACAGTTAAACAATACTTAAAAAACAGGAAAAACATATATACTTCGAATAGAAAAATTAAGAATATAAATGAAACTATATCTATATACAATTTGAAAGATATCAAAAAATACACCTTATGCAATACTATTTATTATATTAAGACTTTTTAAGAAACAAGAAAACTTTATACAATATAATATTTATAATATTAGTTTCCTTTTAGTTACAAATAAAATGTAAAAAAGGGCAATACATAGAAGTATTTTTTTTATAAACGATTAATACAACAAAAGCATGGTATTTGTGCATGTAAAGCTTAAATGTTTATAATTTGTGGGGCCTACTGTTGAAATTACAGTATTTAAATATTGTCTTTAGAAAAAAAGAAAACTTCAAAAAGATAACAGACACATTTGAGGCATCACAACTATGTTTTATTGTAAAATAGTCATTACAATAAAATAGAATACACTCATCATAACTTTGTTTGTTTAGAAAAGTTACTCATAGATGCTCAAGCATGGAAAAAGCAGTTCTGGAAATCTGGTGATAAAAAACAGTCTTGACAGTCACCCTGACAGGACCTTTGTTCTTAGCTTTTAAAAACTCAGCTTCTATACACATATAGACAAACCACCCTCCAAAAAACAATAGCTAACTATAGTTATAACCAGAAACAAAGAATCCATTGCCTTAGTAGAGCATGACTCATTTTGAGAGATGTGGTGAGTAATATCAGCCAATCAATTATTTTATTGGTTTGATCAATAAATGGATAAAACATTTCATACATGTTAACCTGTAATTAGAACAGCATTCCCATCATTCCTAACCCATGTATATGTAAAGAAATTGTGTGTGGTTATATATACAGTGTATATATAGATATACACCACCTCTTGAAACACTTTTGAAACTAACAAAAAGCAGGTTGTAAGACGACTTCTTGTGAAAAATGGAATGTATGACAGAAATTTACTTTAAAGAATAAAGATGTAAACAGAAAGAATAAGACTACAGTATAAAAACAAGAATGTTGCTCAATCAAAAGTAATCAGAGTTAATATATTGTGCGTAATGATAAAGTTTGTTATGATATAACAGTAAAAGCATACTTCAAAAATTTAACACTTTGTAAATGCAGTGCACGTCTTTGAGCCTATTTTAAAGTGCCTCAGTGATTCTCCTTATTTCAGGCACACAGTCTTGTTTGTCCTTCTCATCTCCATTTCTTCTTTTACAGTTTGTGTGGGTTCACCCATTTGTATGTTCCCTCATAGCGGAAGCCTACATTCTGCACCAGCTCATCTGCCTCTGGAGGACCACGGCTATAAAAAAAACAAATCCAGAGAGCGTGTAGGATGTGTTACATGTTATTTAAATGCAAAGTTATTTTCTAAAACTAAATTAGTGTTACCTTCCATATTTGTATTGGATGGGTGGAGTCTTCTCCGATTCTATCTGATGAAGAAGAGGAGTGAAGATTCTCCATGCTTCTCTCAACTCATCGCTGAAACAAAACACGTCAATTATTAGAATTCCATAATAACTTGCATAACACGCATTCAAAGCGTCAAAGCGGTACACTGACCTCCGTACAAAATGCATCTGACTGCCGCAAAACACGTCCAAAATCAGGCGTTCATAGGCGTCAGGCAGCTTAACGTCCTGAGAGAAAGAGAGATACAAAAGACGTGTGGCAGATATTTCATATATTGTTTCATACATGACAGGGCTACTGAATTGTTCAATAAATTCAAGCAAACAGAATCAATGTACAATTTGGCTATGGTTTGTTAACTACAAAATAACATTCCCAAAACGTTGCAGGGAGGTTATTTAACTTAAAAATAATCTAGTGTCATATCCTACTAGAGAATCTACTAACTAGACTGCTTTACCTTGTATCTGCTGTGGTAGGTCAGGTCCAGCTCAGTCTCTTCAGGGCTGAAATAAACTCCAGGTTTTTTGCTCATCATCTTGGCATATATGGCCTCGTTGGGCTGCACGCGCACCACCAATTCATTGCGCATGCACTGCGTGTTAAAAATGTCTCCAGGAACATCAGTGAACTGCAACCGCACCTCTGCCTTTCTCTCATTCAGAGCCTTCCCACACCGGAGAATGAAGGGAACGCCTGGAGACAGAGAAAGTCAAAATGGCAACCCTTTCAGCTTTGCACACACATGACATACATAAACGTATACACATAGATGCTTTATAGATGTAAAATACTCACCATCCCAGCGTTCATTCTTTACATACAGCACCGCGGTGGCAAACGTGGCCTGGGTGGACCCTTTAGGGACAGTCGGGTCATCCAGGTAACCCAGTTTAGCATCTCCCTCTCCTTTAGGATCTCCCACATACTGACCCAAGACCACATCTGAGAGAGAGACTGGCTCAATGCACTTTAGGACCTTAACCTGTAGGGGGAGACAGAGAACACTATAACACTGCAGAGGTCGAGTTCATCTTTGTCTCATGATTACATGTTTTTGGGGTCAATCACCTGAGAGGTAAATGCCTTGCAACTGGACATTTAATGTTAATGATTAACTGTATGAAGGTGACAGTGACTGGAGATACTGTATATGTTTGCTATACTTAAAGAGTTTAGGCTAAATTTAGCATCATTTAGTGCTGTGAGGGATGACAGAACACAGTTCATTGGCCGACTGGCCCATTACCTTCTCATCTCGAACATCATCAGAGCTTGTGGAGGCCGGCTTCTCCATGGCAACCAGACTGAGCATCTGCAGCAGGTGGTTCTGCATCACATCACTGGAGACATTCATTTACAAATCAGATTGGAATAATAAAATCCACTTAGCTTCTGCATAAAAATGGTCCCAAACAGCAAAGTGTTTGTGTATAAAGGTATACAATGGGGCCTGAGCCTTAGATCTTTTCAATAGTACTCTACATGGATAAAAACATTATAAGCATAATAGATATTTAAATAAAATATTAACATTATTTAAAAATGAATGACTAATGAAAGCAAAACCTGATGATCAGTGTTTCACAAGCATGATTTGAGAAACCAGGGAAGAAAATGTTTCATACAAAACATAAAAAAAAATTTAATTGAAAGAATAAAAACTATATGGTCTTCTGATGAAGATAAGGGTATGCAGGCATCACAGCGAATTCAAAACATGCTGAACTAACCGAATGATCCCAAAATCATCAAAATATCCTCCGCGGCCCTGGGTTCCAAACGGCTCTTTGAAGGTCAGAACCACACAGGCCACACTGTCCCGGTTCCAAATGGGACCAAATATCCGGTTTCCAAACCTTTGGGGTTGTAAACAGAAGTGAATCATGTGACTTACAGACACACAAACAGAGCAAGGGCTTCCTGATTAGTAGTGTAATTATTCAGAAATAACAACTGTGTCTGACAGCCAGTGAAAAGCAGGAGGGCGAGAGACTGACTGAAGCTGAAGAGAGAAAGAGCCATACCTGAGAACCATGAGATTCTGGACCATCTCTTTGCCTAGGTAGTGATCTATGCGGTAAATCTGATCTTCGGTGAAGAGGGATGAAAGATGATTTGATAACTCCTCTGAGCTCTGCAGGTCACGTCCAAATGGCTTCTCCACGATTATCCTGTTCCAACCCCTGGCAACCATACAAATTACTAGTTGGTTGTTACAGTTTTTTAACGGTTGCTACAGTGTTCCTAACTCTCATGTACAAAAGACAAGCAATCACATGACAATACAAATGCATGTAGTTGCTTCTTACTTTGGTGCTCATGCAGTGATGTTTGATGTTCTTGGTGACATCATGGTAGACACTGGGCGGTAAGGCCAAGTAGAAGAGGCGGTTGGCTTCAGTGCCACCCGGTAGGGACAACAGGTGTGTGTGCAGGTTGGCAAAAGAAGATCCATCCACATATTTTCCGCTGATGTACGAGTTTCGACTGAAGAACGATGAGAGTCGATCTGCCTCAGAGTCAGTTGCCTGAAAATAAGAAAAGCAAAGATTTAAACCACACAAAAACACATTGTACATGGACGAAACACTGTACACAGAGAAAGCTGTGACCTTCATGTAGGGCATACAGGCTGTGCGAATGGAGTCCACGGTCAGGTCGGAACGGGCAAAGCCGACAAAATAGGTTTGTTCAGGGAGCAAACCATCTCTGAACAACCACCTAACAAAGAGAGAGAAAGAAATAGAGACAAATATAAAATGCCAGCAGAGAGACTGTGTGTAGAAAAAAGATCTAGTCAAACACTTACCATAATGTTGGGTAAATTTTCTTTTTGGCCAGATCCCCCTATGAGAAAAGCACATTTATTACATCGCTGTTTACACCCAAATTGTAACACAGACAAACAATATATATATATATAATGGATTTTTGAGCTGGATAGTTGGGGATGTTTGTGAGATGCAACATAGTTTGTAGGATTTCTGCAAATTAAAATGCACAAACCAAAAGCAATAATACCCAACAATGGAGAATAGATGACTCTTCAAAGAACATAAAATAGTTATTTTATTAGAATTTTCATGTGCTTATTTATGAGGAATATGGACTGTTATGGACGTAACAATTCTAACCTGACTAGGAAAAACTTGTTTTAACCTGATAACTGTGACAGCAGAAATACCTAAAATAAATTCTTCATTCTTTTTTAAATTAATTATACTGTATATATATATATATATATATATATATATAATTCATTTAAAAAAGAATGAAGAATTTATTTTAGGTATTTTTTATAAATTACAGTAACATAATTTTCTTTGTTTAGGTTTATTGTTTTTAGAATTTGTTGAATATTTCATATTGAGTGTTATATCAATTTATAGTTTGTCATGATTACATCAAAATTTAACTATGAAATACTATGTGAATAGGAAAATAACATAAGCATTCCTCCTGAGGAACTGTGACATATTAAACCACCAAATATTGACATCTGAGCTATCAAGATACAATTAAAAAAAAACAGCCATTAGCATTGAATTGCCCTGTTGCAGTGTCTCATCTTCCCATGCTGTCTCGTAACATTCTTCGGCACACAGCACAGCTGTGACTAATAATAAAATATTCGTTTTCATAATTTTTTGGAAGGTTCACTGACAAAAACTGAGAACAACTGGACTGGATTCACGCACAAAAAAAAATGCCACACTTCACTTTATATGCCAGTTTAGTTTTAGATTTATGACTAGACAGACATGCTTTTAAACAGAAAGGCTGATCTGGCATCAGTGTTGGATAAATTCTTTGTTAAATGATTCGCCTATCTGTTCACATAGGTCCAAAAAAACACAGTTGCTTAATAGCTGCAAGACTCTCTACAAGTGTGGCAAGTGGCAAGCCACAAAATAAAAACACTGCTAAGAATTTATCTGACATGATAACTTTAACTGCTTTTAAAATGTTTCTAATGCAATTTTAATGCATGTAAAGCAAACAGTTATATTCTCCATTATATTCTGTCCCAGACCCTGTAATAACAAAAGGGACACTATATGTCCCAGTATAGACAATTAGGGACCTGACCCGGAATAAATATGTCTGGGGTCCTGAAACATCTTAAATATCTACTGTGAAGCAAAAGCAGAATATTCTACTACAAAACAGCCCAACCCACACCATGTGATTCGATCTCTGCAGATCTGCTCTACACCCATGATAAATGCGTTGTGCATGAGACATCACCATTTGTTTGATCTAAGATGAATGGTCTGCATGTCAAAGTGGGAGGGACTTATATCAACTGATATGTTATATAGGGTAATATAATCTATTAGGCAATATGAAATATGCCATGTAATCTATTAGTTACACAGTTGCTATGGCGGAAAGCTCTTAGTAAGTATGACTTGACAAAAATCTATTGGCAATACATCATAATCACAGTAAAACAAACAAATCAACTAAACAGCCAGATAAACTGTTCATATTTGTTTTGACTGCCAAGTCTTTCAATCTGAAGGTGTATATTTTTCAATGTTCAAAATTACTTTTGTACACAAAAATATAATTGTGCCATCACACATTCATTTTTAGAAAACTAAAATAAAAAAATTAAGCCAATAAGAGTCCTGCATAAATTTATTCACTGCTTTTAGCATCGAAAATAACATAATTTCCAATACAGTTTTCCATGGTTTTTGAGTTTACTACTATTCTAAAATTACCAAAATAATGTAAACAACAGCGAGTCAATATTTCCAAACTTTTGGCTGGTACTGTACTTCGAGATAACCGTAACACCAGACAGTCGTTAATGGTCAGACATATCAGGTGATGTTGCAAGCAGTTGCATTTTGACACTGTGACAGCATGGACTCATTGTTTAACATCAGGCCATAAACCTGTGTGTCAACACAGTCAACCAGTAGCGACCCACTGACCATGATCTCTTCCCATCAGCTTTGCCATCTTTCCAACACAAACACCAACCCTTTCAATGTCTCTCGACCCACAGCTGCCGAATGAAAAGTGCTGATGCAGAGTGATATGGAATAATCCAGCTCACTAATCCCTCTTCTACTTAACAAAGCTCTATTCACAAAACAGTTGTGTCAAAACCGACCAAAAAGAGTATGATGAAAGAAAAGGCAGAACAGCCAAAAAAAAAAAAGAGGAAGAGGATTTTGTTTCAACACCATAGAGAAGTGTGTAAATCCGAGCCTTTTTAACCTTCACCATGCGGCATTTGCTGAATACTAGTTTTCACATGCCAAATCCTAATCAAAGCAGACCAGAAATCTTTCATAAGGACCAGCCAATGAAAGACCTGCTTTTGTAATGTGTAGCCTTTCAAGGCCATCAAGCGTTCATGGGCATGAACTGAACTGTTAAATTACTCAACCACCCTGTTCTGTCTGGATGACAAATACGAGACCTCAGTATTGTGGAATTGTTTTCACTGGTTTACATTTACATTTAGGCATTGAGCTGACGCTTTTATCCAAAGCGACTTACAAATATTAGGAGACAATGAAGCGACACATCAGAAGCGGCAACAATTGTACTAAGAAGTGCTTTCCTAAGTTTACAATGTTTTGCAGTGCTAGATAAGTAGTACCTGTAGAGGAAAGATTTTTTTTGTATTATGATGTCAGGTGTTTGTGGAAGAAAATTCCTTTGTTGCAAAACAAAGTTGTTTTTGTTGCACTGGTTGCATAATTTCAGCTGTACTTCCTCCTACTAACCCTAAGTCCATTTAACTAATTTAGCAGAATTGCACTAACAGTAAAAGTTGTAAGGAAACTTAAAAGTTGAAAGTGGGGCTTTTAATATAGTGAAAGTTAAATAAGAACCAAAACATTCAAAGGAATAATTCAAATTGGACCCCAATTGCCTTTCCATAGTAGGAATAAACTAAATTACTATGGCCAAGTCAATGGGGTCCATTTTCGGGTGAACCATTCCTTTATTTATTATCAGGTCAATTTAAAAGAAGTATCTAAAAATCAGGATATATTAAATATAAAAAAGTAGTAGTAAATATTACTATAGCAGTAAATACTTAATAGTAACCACAGAAACAGGATTGTGGGATATCATAAGTAGTGAAGAATGCATCCATGTTCCCTTCAAAAATCAATCAGATGAAGGTATCCCAGGAGACAGGAAGTGAAGCAAACATTGGATTCAAACGTGACTTAATGCCCTCCTACCGTGGAGTGATTCCTTTGAAGCCAGCATTTTCTAAACAATAATTCCCAAACACACACACACTTACCGAAGCGCCCATGATGATGAAGATATGCACGTCAGACTGATGAAATTCCACATCATCGTGCAGTTCTTTCCGTATCTGCCCAAACACTTCAGAGCGGGAGAGGGGAAGGCCGCTCATTCTGTCTGCAAAGAGGTCAGGAAATGATTGTTAATGTGCACATATAATCGAACTGTACACAGCAGGGTTTCAGAACAATTTGCATAAATGTTCATAGTCACGTGGTATACATTATGCCGGCAAAGAAAGAACACAGAAAGGCAGATGAAAAACAGAAAACACAACAAAAACACAATGGTTTTAATAATGTTAATTACCACTGATTACAGATTGATTACCATTTGTGTTGCCATAGTTACAATAGTGAGACCAGGCAAATTTGTGGTTACTTTGTCTTTAATACAAAAAAACCCATAACGTAAATAACTTGTTATTATTATTATTATTTTATTTATTTATTTATTATTCACTTGTTACACCAAATGACTACTAAGTCATCTGCAAAATACAGAAGGTGATTGCAGTAAAAAAATGTAAAAGAAATGTAGGCCGTGTTAACTACCCTTTAAAGTTCGCAATAATTTCTAATCTATGCTGACTCACGCCTACATTTTGGTAAAAAGCACACCACACAATACTGACAACAGGTATGTTCGTCTTCATACAGAGCTGCGCAAACGGTTTGGCGTTTGCCATCAATCTATCGCGAGAGCACACTCCTCTGCATTCGCTCATATCGCTCTCGCGGTACTTTTATGTCATACGCTGATCGGTGTGCGCAGCGACGCATGAAGGCGAACACACCTTGGCTGACTTTTTAACTAAATGAAGACACGTCCACAATTACAAACACGATTATATTAACTACATCACGACTATTGGGATGATAAACACGTAAAGTCGTACCACTCTGATCAGGAACTGTCGATCGTACTCTCTCTGTGGCACACAGGACAGTTTCAAAACACAAAAACGTCAGCATTCACATGGTACTTTATATGTAACAAGGCACAGTCCTTACTATAATTATATTAACGCAAATCCTCTGTCCAATCCCTTAAAGCATTTACCAGGATTTAACCTGCCACTCGCCAACTTGCTAAACACCTTTCAGACAACCAGCGTCCGTTTTACGATTCCTGTACGGGTTTATGCAATGCACCATATTCATTTTCATAACAAATAATGCAGCTATGTTACTGTTCACGTGCATTCAGAGCATATAAGCGGATGTACTGGAATATCAAACACATTTACTGCATGAACAACTCGCTACTTACAGTTAGTGCTCTGTACCAAACAAGTTAGGCTATAGAAGTAACGGAGGAAACCGGAGAGATGTTTATTATACAAGCAACCCAGACATTTCTTTAAAACGTTTCCTTCTTCCTTGTTAAACAGACGCTGCGGATTCCAGTGATTTTATTGGTGTAGAAAGAAACTTACCAGCGCTCGCTCGACTGCCCATCACTACTGCGTATATGACGTCAACCACACAAGCGCGCTTGGGAAGACAGAAGAAGGAGGGGCTAGATTGCAGGTGGGAGGGACTTGAGGGACCCCTGAAGCCTTACGCAGTACGCACGCTGCTGATTGACAGTTCAAAGCTGCAATGGTAAACACACTCACCGCGCTTTTATCCAACGAGGAGAGCGTATTTCACGGATGAGCACGGATATAAAATTAAGCAGAAAGAAGTGGGAAAAACTGTCACCATGACTTTGCAGGTAGTTTACTTTCAACTTGCTAATAAATTGAAACCAATCAGAAAAAATTTAACAATGAGTATTTATACAGCATGTTCCTAAATTTTACAGGGTCAAGGCTGTCCCCAAAAGACATTAAATTATATAATAATAATTATTATTACCTTGGTAGTACAAATTGATGAACAGAAAATAAATAAAAATAAAGTATGATAATAAGTAAATGATCATAATTTATTACCAGTTTCTAATGGTTTAATGTGAATTAATGGTTTAATGTGTATTACCATACAATTTAAATGTGCTGAAGGTAAGATTATGTAAAATTGTCCTAACATATATTGAAAATCCGTAACACTACATACTATATGTGACATCACAATGTTAAAATTGCAATATAATTTATAACTATTACTAGGATTTAAAAGATTAGCCTAGGCTACGCACCCCTGCAATACCGTTACTGCCTCTGTCAAGTAAAGCGCTGCAGTACTGTACTATTGGAATATAGGGCATTATCGCCACCTTGTGTCAAATTAAAGAAATCGCGTTTTAAATGTAAAGCTTATTTATAAACATTTTTATTAAGAACAGAAGTCACACGTTTACAAAAGCTTTAATTTTATTAATTTCAAGAGATAATAATACAATAAATAGATCAAATATGCATCACAATTAATCAGGCTTTAATAACATTGTTCAGCCTTGCTAAGAATCCAGGGAAGTGCTGTGTTGTTTCTGTAAATACTTAAAAATTGTTTTTTTTTAATATTCTAAATTTAACAAAAATGGGTATTATTGCATTCAATCAAGTCTGGTTAAACTGACCTACATACAATACAGAAATGTACATTAGTGCAAAAGAATGAAAGAACTATGCAATCTTGCGATTCGTTTTGTGCAATAACTCTAAACATGAATGAGGTATTCTGATGAGCCTATCTATGTAAGTAAAATGAACTTTCAGATCAGCTGAAGGCCCACTGCTGATAACTGTCTGAAGGGTCACAGCTTCTCATTATGACATTGCCATTGTGCACCATTAAACACTTGTTAAACAAAGAATTGTGGAGTAGGTATACCTGGCAACAACAAAAAAGATGCCCATTAAATGCCAAATTTGAGACAATATGTGCAAAGGTTTTACATCATTTTGTGCCAAGCATAACACAGGATCAACAGGATGCTAAGATTTGTAAAACACTGTACCTGTGGCAAGACAAGAATGAAGCTCCATGTCTCCTGTGGAGCCGGAACCGTTCCTCCACCTTTGAAGTTGCACTGCTCCACCCGCACCGGTTCAGGCTCGATCGTGGCATGCAGACACAGCTCCATATCAATATTGTGCCTCAGCTCCTGATGTGATGTGTACTCAAAATACTACAAAGAATTAAGACAAATAAAATAAGCTTGTACTCCAGTTTAAATATATGAGAGAGTAAAATGATTAATCATTAAAGGTAGCCTACCTGATTTATTCCCATGTTGTGGCAAATAAATAAAATCACAGACTTCCCTCCAGGATTTTTTCCCCCAATATCAATGCAAGTGTTTGCAGCCACATTCTTCAACTACAGATGCAACATGCACCAAAATAATCAATTTTGCTGGTAAAGGCAAGTATTGCAATAAATATTAAATGACCAGGCTCCCTTACTGATCCAAATTGCACAGGGTCCAAATCAGGGACAAAGGCCTCTGTGTAAATGTTTTCTAGATACCAAGAGAAATTTTTGCAGTGTAGTTTCTCTTTGAGTTTCAGGCGTTCACTAATGTCCCCATATGACTTCTGTGCTCCTCAAAGGTAACAATAAAAGAGAGGCACGTGAGCTGTGTACATTTTCCACAGAAAGTCATTTTGAGCCAATTAAAAATGAATATATCACAACAGATATTATGCGCTTCTTTCACCTCTTTTGCAATGGTGGCAGCTTTCTTGTTCCTGTTGTAGAATATCTTCTTATATTCATCCATCCAGACTTCTGCGAGACGAACCTGGTTGCGTGTGATGACATCTATACCTTTTGGAAAGGAATGAGGACTTTTATTGCGAAATATATGGCCGACCACAGAACAGGGAATGATCTCCAGGGCACCCCCACACAACCATACCTGCAAGAGAAAAACAATAAAAAAAGGACAGAATTAGTATGAATCAGATAATTTATTCGTGCATTGTTAGATGTCACAACAGCATTTTACAAACAACATTCTAAGATCCATCAATAGCTAATAACAGTTTGAACTTCCAAACCCAAAGGAGACTAAAGTGTGTTGTTGCTTATGAGACTTACCCTAAAGGCCATTTCTATGTTTTCTCCTCCCCAGAATTCCATCTTGTCATCATAAGTCCCAATGTGTTCAAAGAACTGCTTGTAAATGGCAAAAAGTCCACCAGCAAAGGCTGGTGTCCTAAAAAAAAGAAATATACTACATGAGAACTGGCTGGTGGTGTCTCATGAAAATGTCCTTTAAAGCTGCAATCTGTACTTTTTTATTGCTATCTTTGTATGAAACACAATTATGGGTTACTTTAAGAAATATACTTTTTTGTTTTTTATTGCAGAAAATAGCACTTTTATAACATACACGGGATACACAGGATCCCAATGTACTCGCTGTTACGAATATTGAACCATTTTACATATTTAAAAAATTTCCTATGAAATCATACCTGACAACTAAACTAAAATATATTCTTACCTTCAGTTTAAGGAAACAATTTTCAATGCTGATTTTATAACGTACTTGAACTTATTTTTAACCAAAAAAGGTAAGTGTTGCAGCTTTAAATGCGTGTTTGTGCAAGATGAGTTGTAAATCATTTGCCTGACAGGGAATGTTTCATCTTTGCGTTTTACTCTTTCGTGTTCAGGTATGGTCTCCCAACCAAAACTCAGGACCCAGTTAAAGTTCCCACGGGAGATTGTACGGACTGTAGGCATTGGCTTTATAAACTGTAGATTGTTCTTGTTGATGACAGCAATGTTTGGGCTCACGACTGTAGTCGGTTCCTGAACTAACCGAACCAACAAAGGTTCCAACCAGCCATAGAAACATTCACCTGGGAGAAACAGACAAACATCAAGATACTGAGCTGGGTTAACAACTGACAACACCTAAAACCTACAAAATCTGAAAATTTGCAATGCCTTACTGTAAAGCTTATATTGTCACATGTGGATGCAATGTATTATGTTCAGGAAATATTGTAATCATGGTCAATGTTTGGTCTACTCATGGAATGAAGTGGTATTTCCAGGAAGACCAAGCAGATTTTGGATCTGAATGCCTAGAATTGTGTAGCGAAAGTTCAACAGGACTCATTAGGACAAAGATCTACTCACAGTGAGAATCCAGGAAGGCAAGCACCTCTCCTCCAGCATCCCGCGCACCCAACAGTCTGGCAGCGATTAGACCTTTTCTCTCATGTTGTCGCAGAACACGCACAATCCCAAGAGACCTGACATACTCTTCCAATGGGGCTTTTAGATGATCTGGAAAAAAACGGAATTTATTCATTTAGAATTTAATTGATATTCAGCTTACTGTCAATTTGGTACCTGCATATGGCTCAGCTTTCTTCTGATTGTTTTAAAAGATTAAAGGAATCAGTCTAGTAAGATGACCAATTGGTGTAATATGAGTTTAACGTAAGGATTTAGAAAACTAAAAAATAACAGCAACTACGTTAATTCATTTTATAGATAGGCCTACTCTATAATATACCTTACCATATTCATACAAAGCACTTTATTGCAATATTAGCTTTAGTCTTTAGTCACCTTGAGTACTGGCATCATCCACCAGGATAATTTCTTCAAGCAATCTTGCAGGGGAAGTATGTAAGACACTGTAAATGGTGCGGAGGAGAGTGGACCACGCCTCATTGTGGAACACAATAATCACGCTCGTAGTAGGTAACCGTGGACATCGACTGAACTTTTGCTTAATGCATCTTGGAAAAGTAACAAATGCGAATTAGACCTGAATTATAATGATCTCCTACTGTATAATCTACCGTCTCTCTAAGCTTACTCAGGGGGCCGTGTGTCGACACCAAGACTACGATGGAGGGAAATGCGGTCACTGGCATACTGGTTGAAGCCATTCCTCACCAAACCTTCCTGCTTCTCGCTCAGCTCAGCAGGAGACAAAATGCCGGTGATAAAAGGGTTCCCATCAGCTCCAGGTTCTTTAGGATCTTCTAGAGGTCTTTCAAAGTGTGGCTTGAGTTCCTCTGGGCTGTAGAACCCAGAGGGACAGCTGACGCCTTCAGAAAATGTCAAAATCTCTTCCTCCAAAAGTGGTGAAGTGATATCCATCTGAAGACGGCTGGAATTTAAAACCACATTGCTTCTATACCGTGGCTTTAAGGAAAGACCTTGTAACAAGCTGGAAGACCTCCACACTCCTGGATCCTGCTGTAATACCCATAGAATTGAGAATAAAAGGGTCAGTCCCAAGAAACTCATTTTTATGGGAAGTGCACACTGAAGACTTCTTATGCGCATCCTAAAAGAAAACAAAATGGTCAGCTGGCATGAAATGATGCGATGTAAAAGTATTTCTAGTATAATTATTATCCATATGGTTTTATGAGTAAGATTTGTACGTTAAAATGCTTGATGTGAGGCTTAGGTATTACACTAAACAGTAATAAAGATAAACACAGCAAATTAAGACAGAAATATTTGCATGTGCACAATTATGGGTTTAAAGATGCAATTGTAACCAGAGAACATTAAAAAGTACATGTGTATTAGTAAAGTTTGTATGTAAGTGTGTAATGAAGTGCAAATCCTGAATGTAAACAATAAAACTTTAGTAAACAATGAAACATTTTACAGTTACAGTATGTAAATAAACAGTGCTAAAATAGTATGTAATAAAGTGAGTATGCAACTAAGATTATGTTAAATATTTACACTGGACAAAAATGTTATATTGTAGCACCTACTTTAATGATAAACAAAAAGTCAAAAGGTGATTAAAATCGAGTATAAAACTTTCCTGGTTTATCCTAATACAGTAAATTCGCTTTATCTTTGCTTACCTGTAGTGTTCGGTATTATACTTAGAAACTTAAAGGAGGATATTTTGAATTAAACTTCGTATTTCATTTCAATTCAGTATTACGCTGTCACGCAATGCCAGGTGGACCTCATTCAATAATTGCAGGGCGTGAAACGCCTTTTACACAATCTGACCCAAGAAATTACGCAAAATAAAATGCAATGCAAATGTTAAGTAAATGCAGCATAGCAACAAAACTATTCATACGATTTTCCTTTTGTCAGGATGGGGCTTCGTTGTTCTGATTATGCTTCTCATACTATTGTAAGGCGAGGTTGGCAACCTTCCCTACAAATCACTTGTACAATCGTGACTGCGGTGAAGTGCGGGTGCGCGCTTAATACAGTCATTACGGTAACAGCAGATTAATAAAACGACGTGCGGCGCTCTTTCCAAGAATTATTATTTAATTTGACAGCATCATAATGTCATGATTTAATTAATTAATGTCAAATACTTGAAAATCATACTAAAGAAGATATTCATTATATTCATTGTATATGGGATTGTCACGTGATCCAGTACTATTGGTCCAGAATTGTAGTTCATTTAAGTGACATTCTAGGTGTGGCTGTGGATCTTGTCAGTTATCTCTTCTCCTGGGTTTTCCTTGTAAGTTTATCTCCAGTAAGTATAAGGGACATCTTTTCAACCTTGCTGCTAGGAAGTATGTACTGATGTCATGGACAAGTGATAAATCTCCTTCTATAAAAGGATGGCACTCAATCATCAGAGAAAGTATTCCTTTGGAACTGTTGACTTGTCTTATTCATTCCACTACCGAGACCTTCAATCGCATTTGGACACCATATCTAGACAGCATAAATGCCTCTACTTGTGATATTTTACTATTTGGTATGACATAGTGTCCTCACAAGCACATAAATGTTTTCCTTCTCCTCCGTGATACCAGTTGACCTTGTTGCACATGTTTGTTGTATTCACAATGCTTTGTTACTATTACTTTCTGTACACTCTGTTTATGTACCCTTGGTATGTGTCAGACAAGTTGTGGTTTTGTTTGTAATGCATTAATGTGTTTATTAATAATAATGAATAATTGGCAAGGACCAATGTTGATCTCAGGATTGGACTGGTGTACTTTTGTCATTTATGCACAAGATGACATGATGATCCAGCACATCTACAAACACATAAAACCATTTCTTTTTTTACTTTTACCTGCCAAGATGCCTACAGATGTAAAAAACACACACAAGACGTATTACAATAATCTTTTAATATTGTATTTGCACAACAGCATTGTACAGGAAGTGTAAAAAGTTACATATTTACATTATTGCAGTTCACATTCAAAATTATTTACATTTACATTACTGCAGTGCACATTCAAAGTTATTTACATGTTTACATTACTGCAGTGCACGTTCAAAGTTATTTACATTTACATGTTTACATTACTGCGGTGCACGTTCAAAATTATTTACATGTTTACATTACTGCAGTGCACGTTCAAAATTATTTACGCTTGCATGTTTACATTACTGCAGTGCACGTTCAAAATTATCTACGTTTGCTTGTTTACATTACTGCAGTGCACATGGTCAAAATTATTTACGTTTGCATGTTTACATTACTGCAGTGCACATGTTCAAAATTATTTACATTTACATTACTGCAGTGCACATGTTTAAAATTATTTACATTTACATGTTTACATTACTGCAGTGCACATGTTCAAAATTATTTACATTTACATGTTTACATTACTGCAGTGCACATGTTCAAAATTATTTACATTATATAAATTTTTATACTATTTACTACAAGAATAAATCCAAATTCATCAATCCCCAACAAATGTTATATTGTCTTTAATGTTTTGTCCAAGCTTTTTACTAATGGGCCATTTTGGTAATTTACAAGGAGGCATGCAACTGTGTAAAGCTGGTTGATGCTTCCTGTAGTAGAAAGAGGGATGACTGTGTCAAACAGCTTGTTTTGCTTCACCCTGCAGATCAGATGCTCAATGTGGACCCTCAGCCGAGCAATGGACTTTGTCTCCCTCACCTCATCAGCCAATATCTGTTCCCTTTTCGACAGGTAAGAAGTTCTGTAGACTTTGCATGGCACACAGTCATCAACAAGAAACTCTTTGTCGACCATTATCGCCATTCCGGGTTTCAACAGAGACACAATCCCAGACTGCTTAAAAAGCTCCTCATCACTGACAGAACCTTCATACAGGGATGACACAAAGGTGACTACACCATGTGGTGCCATGCCGATTAATCCTTTGAAGGTGCAGTGGGACTTGTAAGTGGAGAAGACTTCACTTTGAAGCAGGAAAGAGGATGGTGTTTGGCAACGTAATTCTGTGCAGTCGATCACCACTTGTGTGTCTGGGTAGTCCTTGAACTCATTGGGTAGATGAGCCTTGACTGCCTCCTCAGACATCCAGATATGGACAGACCCAAGAACGGTGTACAAAAAATTAGCCCAGGTTGTAATAGTTTGGCTAACTGTGGACTGATGGATGTTGAATCTGTGGGAAAGATCCCGCTGTGTTAGACCAACTGAGAGGTGGACCATGAAGAGGAAGAACTCATCAATCGGCTGCAGGGACTGGCCCTGTAAAAACAATGTTTGCAATTATGTACATATAATGTTTAGGCTAGGCTTCCATTGAAAATATAAAATTAAGTTTTGTTTTTCTATTTCTTTATTTACCCATGCACTGCCTGTTGTTTCAACTTCACGCCTCGTTGTAGTTGCTCTTGTTTTGGACACATGAATCATGTTGTGGGATGCAGGTTCAATGAGTTTCCAGAAAGCCATTAAATGGCTGTAAGTTGCGAACCTAAATTAGATGTAGGACATGTTTTAAATGTTCATAAATTACAAACTGCAATGAATTACTTAAAAAAATTGTGTGTGTAGGGGGTTAAATCGTACCTTGTGTAGAACCTTATATCATCGTCGGAAGCAGCAAAACGCCCCAAACAAAATCTTTGACTTAGTGACAACTCCTCCACCTGTCTCCTTAGACGCTCCACCTCTTTACGGAGATCTTCAACCTGATCCAGTGCATTATCAACTGCCGCGGGTTTTGGACCTAAACAATAATCATGTTCCAGATGCTGGGGATGCATTGACACAGGATCCTCATCCACTTCAGAGTAAACCTCCTGTCTTTGCAATACTCCGACGCGCTTTGGTTTAGCAACGGAGTAGCCGTTCCATTGGAATAAAGTGGGCACCGCCCCCTTCTTCAGCAAGCGACGCGCTTTAGGGGTCGATGGCTCGATCACATCATTACTACTAAAGTGACGACTGCAGACCCTTGTATGAGATGTGATGTTCAATCTCTCACGGCGAATGTTGTGAATCCACTTTCTACGGGTTTCTTCATCCACAGGAAAAGTGTGAAAACTCAGTATAGAGTTGAACTTTGAGGACGCCTCACATAACGGGACACAACAATGTTCAGCCGAAGTACTGTCTTCCCGCCGTTGATATTTAAACCTTTTGGAAGCCATAACTATAATGCATAACTGTATAATACTTATAATACTGAATTATAAATCGCAGGGAAATAAAAGGTTTTGTCTGCCGCTAGTACACTTCGCGCTATGCGGAAGTTCTTTGGCGGAAGTAAAGACGATGTCTGAGATTCTACTGGAAATACGTCAGTAGCATTCGTGCAGGTTATGTTTTCGGGTCGCGGTGGTGTGTTTATAACATTTACATACTAATTTAGCAGACGCTTTTATCCAAGGCGCCTTACAAATGAGAAAGCATTAAACATTTATTAAGTGTATTTTTCAGTGGTAATTATCTTTATAATATTATTAAATATTTGTATATTATATATATATATATATATATATTTATATACATATTATTCTTTTTATTTATTTTATTATTATTTCAAATGCAGATAAATTAACAAATCGATATTTTTGTCTCCTTGTACTTTTGTTTACTGCTATATTTTACAGTAAACATCAAGTAACACTTTATAAACACGAAGTGATTTAAATATGGCAAAAATGTGAGTGCGTCTTGCGTCAGCGTCTTTCGTTCTTGTGGGATTATTTAAGCAGTATGTTTAAAATAATTCTGCAGTGCAGGTTTTCCCACAGTTACAATTGTGTTATTTCATGGTTTTCATGAGTTTACTATACTAAAATAAGGGGTTAAACAACAGTTAGTATGTTTTTTCAAACATTTGACTGCACTGTATGTTTTATTGTGTCCCTCTGGGTATAGCCAGCAATTTTATACTGTTAGAAGAATGTAGTGATGTAGATGTGAATGTAGTATGTAGTAAATTATTCTTAATTTATATATAATGTAATTGTTACCTACAGATTGGGTTCAGTAGGCTATTTTAAACAAACATTTCTGTCTATACTTGAAACTTGACTGTTTACACCTTTTTAGTAGCTTTAAAGTTTTGGTTCTTTATTAGTATCACAATCAGACTAAAACCACAAAACTGATCCAGGTTGTGTTACCTTGGCAATAGTGTTTGCATCACAAAATGGCTCAACACACGAAATGCACCTGGAAGCAGCTTCTAAAATATTTACATCTTCTGAGCAAAGGTGTACTTTACTTACCCAGGCAGAGAGTCGATTCATATCAGATCACGCTCCTAAAATTAAGTGATAGCTGGTTTGATTCCTAAAGTGATAATTATTATTTGCAAACAAGTCAATCTAACTGGCATTATGAAAAAAGGATGGACACCGAAATATAGTTATTTGAAAAATGGAAGCAAACAAAACACTCATTTATCACTGGTTAGTCAAATGTAATGTCAAAATATAAATAAAATCTGAAAACAAAACAAAATAACAATAAAAGCAATCACAAAAACAAATAAAACAGACATTTTTTTTATTTTTAGAGGGGAGAAGTTTATATTTATCAAGAGTCTTTTCTCAACTTTTCTTTGCAAAGTTGAAAAGCTAATCCCTTTTTATTCCTTCGACTGAAGTAAAAACAATAACGAAACAAACGAACGAAAAGCAAACGAAAATAAAGAGCCAATCAGAAGTTGTGTAAGCCTGATCTAGACAGAGGCCCCAGTGCGAGTCAGTAGTACTAAAATGCATCTTTTGCTTGACCACAGCACATCAGATACTATGTTTGCTTCTAAATCGTAATTTGTGTACACTTTATTGCACGTACTGGTCAGAACAACAGGGCACCCTGCCTTTGGTACGAACGTGATCAACTGACATGCAATGACCAAGCTTCTATCCACAGCAATTTTGTGATAAATTAAAAACACAGCAGGAAATAGACAGTGCTTTGGCTAGCATGCAAGTCAATACACTGAAATGGTGACCGATGAATGCAGAATCTTTAAAGACTATAAGGGGTTATTATGCACTGCTGCATGTGATACAGGCACTGTTATCGTATACTTACGTTTGTTCAATTAAGGCAATTGCACTGCAATTTACGCCGCATGCATGCAGTGTCCGGGAAATCTCGAATGGTTCTACGTTAGCAATTAGCTAGCTGTGTAATAATTTTGTATTATACTGAAATCTATACGCATTGATGACAGATAGTTTGTAATTGCAATATGCGAGTTAAAAAAGTACGATTTAAATACATTTTTCCATATGGCTTTTTCTTTAAAGAAACATTTCACCCAAAATGACAATTGTTATTATTAAAGCTGCAATTTGTAACTTTTTTGTTAAAATAAACAGAAACAGGTATTGCACAAATACATCTCAAAAGCTGCATTCAAAACGTTCTCCTTACTGATTTACAACGATAAACATGTAATAAAATAATTGAAAACATTTACAATTTGAGCTGAGACAAGTAACCTGCAATTTTATGGTTTAAACACTGTGATATAAAAGCAAAAGTTACAGTATGCACCTTTAACAATTCTTCGTGCATCAAACTGGTATAACTTTCTTCCAATAAATTAAAATTTAAACTTAAATTTTGGTCTGTTGCTCATGTAAAGTTAACGCATGGCTTCCAAAGACCGAATATAGCATCAGTTTTAAATCTTAAAGGTAAAGTCCTCATTTATTGTAACTCCTGTGGAAAAGCAGACAGTACTTCAAAATGTGTACTTTTACATGGAAGAAAGTGTTTTTTTGGGCGAACTGTCCTTTCAAAGTGAACCCCACTGAAATGAAGTATAAAGGCCTGTTCACACCAAGAATGTTAACTTTGACTGTCAATGTTTTATTGTTCATAAGCTAAGTAGTAATCCCAACAATATTGTTCCTCTGTATCAATATTGTCATGGTCTTTACTCTGATATTTTATTAAATTTAGAATTTTTTGAAACAATCACCTTCTTAGTTATCATTATAGTTATTGTTCTTTGTGTGAATTAGCCTTAAAGGGATAGTTCACCCAAAAATAAAAATTATGTCATCATTTTTTCACTCTCATGTCATTCAAACCCTGTATGAGTCTTTCTTTTGTGAAACACAATTTTTTTTTCCAAAAAACGCTGGTAACCGGCACCCATTGACTTCCATTGTACCTTGTGTCCATACTATGAAAGTGAATGAGTGCCGGTAACCAGCGTTTTGAAAAATATCTTCTTCTGTGTTCTGCTGAAGCAAGAAAGCCATACAGGTTTAAAAATGACATGAAGGTGAGTAAATAATAAAAGATTTTTATATTTGGGTGAACTATCCCTTTAACAAGCAGTGGAGGGAATACTGGTTTTCTGATTATTTGTCACTGACTGCAGTTGATCAGTTAGTACCATCATGCTTGAACCTCTCAATTCAGGTCAATGTTTTCTCTCTTCCGCTGGAATGAAATCATAATCAAATAGATAAGAACAACCATAATAGGAATAAAAAATGGATACAGAAGTGATACAAAATACCCAAACATTAAAACTTCAGGGAATCAAACGAACAAATGAACAAACAAACAAAAATTGTATAGAAGATACCACAATCAGACATGCTTTGAGCTGTTTTAGTTTGGCAAGAGAGCAGCTTGTCGTATCATAGAAACCTCACAGTGAAAAGAGTTATGCCCCTTCGAGATTACAAAGCACAGTATTCAGTCATAATTTATAGATATATTTCTTTCGTTTTAAAAAAGTCCTTCTATAATGAATTGGAACTCGATAAACTGTCTTGTACCGTGGTTTCCAATGCCGTGGCTTTTCCCCGGATGCCTCCAAAAACTCTTTTTTTCCTTTTATTTCATTTTGTACCAAAAATACTTCTTTGAAAAAGAAGAAATGGTTGGCGGAATACACAAAACAAAAGTGAAGTCTCCCTTGAGGATGTGTTAAAGGACCTTGTTATACTCCACCCCAAAAACCCAACCCTTCCAGAAAAACTCTCCAACTCATCCATCTTCATTCGGAGGGAAAAACAGAAATCATTCAGTCCTTCATTTGATCAAGAACATGACACCATGTCAGTCATCCGGATTGCTGGTCAGCTAGTGTAATTTACTTTAAACGATAAAACATTGTCAAAACAAGAACAATAGAAGGTTAAGGGCATCGGGCCATTACATAATATTTTTTAACATAATTTAAACACTTTGGTCTTTGGTCAATATTTCTCTTCTTAATTTATACAGATACTGTATTTGTACACACACAAATATACAGGCGTACATTTTTACGTACGGTATAAATGTGTATGCCATTTTCACACGTTTTCCCATAAAGGACTTTTTGCACAAATACATCAAGATTGAAATAAATAAGGAATTCAGAACAAAAAAAATGAGTACCTGTATTTATATTCTCCTGAAATAAAAATAACAGAGGATATGTCACGCGAAAATAAAACGGGAGAATGCCTTATGTACAGCGTTTCTCTTCGGCGAATAAAAGGCCTTTATTAAATAAACAGACTTTGCATCTTTCGAGGAGCCTGAGGCTTAAAACCAGAAACAATCATCCTCTTTAATACGTGCCGTCACATCCACGACCACCACGTCACGACTCTCCGGTCTGGAGTCTTGTTTGTTTTTTCAATGCTCTTTCTTGTTTGTTTTCTCTTCAAGTGATAGCGATGGCTACTTGTATGACTTCAGGTTGCATCAAGCAATCCTTATCTCTGGGGAATTGTGGGAATCCGAAGAAAAGCTGGTGCGCTGCTAACTGTTGGGGGGTCCGTCGTTCAGGAAGTAAGTGGTCATCTCACCCTTGCCTTTAACTTTTACGACCCCTCGACACTCCAGCTGGTAACCTTTACTGGCCAAAACCTGGTGCAGGTCTGTGGTCACCTGCCAAAAATCCAGTAAACCATCAGGGCTGGATACTTTTTTATTATTGTTGTACTATAAATATAATCTAAGCAAAGGTTTGATGTCTGCCTCCCGTGCTTATGAGATGCATATTGATACAATTTTAAAACATTATTAATTTGTATTATTACAAAGTAAAACATTATTAAATACTATTACTGAGATGCATGTTGTACTATTATTACATTTTTAAAGCATACTGGAACATGTAAATGCCAATTTGTCTGGCCCGACTTCCTGAAATGATGCAAATAAAGGGTCTTAAAAACTGTGTAGGGTTTACCTGAATACGATCTGGGACCCCAGTACTGTCCATCCGACTGGCCACGTTGACTGTGTTTCCCCAAATATCATACTGGGGTTTTCTAGCTCCAATAACTCCTGCAACCACTGGCCCTATGTTTAGTCCTACAAACATACACATGGATTATAAACATTCTGCATTGCTATTCTTGGTCAATGATGTTGATGATAGCGCTCTGGGAGAAAAAGTCAAAGATAAAGGTTTAATGATTCCTATGTGATGCTGCAAGGTCTGCTTACCAATCTTCATCTGGAAGTTGTTGAAGGAATGCTCATTGATGTACTTCATCTGCTCACGGAGGTGCATGGCATAGTCCGCCAGGGCGGTTATATGCGACCGGCCTTCTTTGTCGTAGGTGGAGTCGTTCAGGCCTGATGCGGCCATGTAGGTGCTGCCAATGGTCTTTATTTTCTCCAGCTGCCTGTATTTCTCCTCACTGATGATCTACAACAGATAAAAGCCAGAAAATCTCATAAGCATGTGTAGATGGTACTTCACTTACTCTAGCGGTAAGCCCTACCTCATCAAAATCAGCGATAATCTCATTGAGGAGTCTCAAGCACTCCACACCCTCGTTGTTGGCCTCCAGCTCCACATAAAACTCGGAAAAGTTGCTGATGGAGGCAAACATGACGGCCACGCACTCGCAGGACTGATAGTACAGCTCGTCGTTTCGCCGCTCTCGGGCTAGAAAGTGGGCGGCCACATCTTTAGGCAGGATGTTGTGGAGGAGCCGGCGGTTATAGGCTTGAAGCTCCTCCATCTCCTCTTTCTCTTCTGTCGCCTGTAGAAAAACCAGAAGGACATGACAGAAACACTGGTTGAAATAATTATCGAATCTAGTCTCAGTCTGGACAGCATTTATGGATTGTCATATTATACACAAAGGCAAGGGCTTATTACTTTTACATTTTTATCTACATACTCTTTATAGAAATATGAATTGTGTTATGTTGTCCTCAAAACCTTTCAACAACATTTTCGGCAGCCTATTATTGTAGATTTCAGATTTACCCACCCATGGTGACTGGTTTTTGGCCAAAATCAAAATTAAGTGGACCAGGTTTCATGTCAAGCATTACTGAAACTGTACCTGAAGTTTCCAAAGAAAGTCTAGACGAGCTGTTGACTCCACCTGCTGGGCATGTAGATACAGTGCAAGTACAAACACTGTGAGGATCACAGGGGTCATGACCTTTAGGGACACCTTTGTCACTCTGAAAGGACTGCAACAAGCAAGCAGGTCAACGGCTTATTTACACGCCCACAGCATTTATTATTTATGAATACAGCACAAAGCAGCCAAAACAACATATTATTTACTATTCTTAAAAATAATATCAATTGTATAATTAAAAAAAAATGTATATCAATTTAACATGTTTGCAACTATTTCAAAGGACTGCAAATAAATGTTTTAATACATACCACTGATCAGTGGTTGCATTGAGATTGGACCTGTAGAAAAATAATAAATATTTATTTTTACTTTTGCATTCTTAAAAACAATTAAATTATTTATAAATAAAAAGAACCATAAGAGATTAATTTCAACCTTACCAGTGCAAGGTTTCATTAAATACGCTAAAAAAACAGGAAAACACTTGCTCAGCACAAATATATAGGCATATATTACAAATTAATATCAGTAATGAAGAGTATAAAATGTATTTTAACTAGTTTCTCAAAGCACATTTTAGGAATCTAGTTAACTTAAGAAATGATTCTGAATAGGCTCTTAATAATATATAAATAGTGATATAAATATTAATACAAATAAAAATGTATATGAATAAACTAAATGTTCATAATGGTATTTTACTGCACAATTTCTATTGTAAACAGGCCACAGGCCGACATCAACTACACAATTCGGATGAAGTCTAGTGGTCAGCAGCAGTACTCACAGGGCATTGGCAGTTACAAAGAGGTCTGCATTGTCAAACAGCGCCACCTCTGGCCACTCCACAAGCAGCAGGAAGGTGAGCTGGATGAGCAGCATTAAAGCCAGCTTCCCTATACTGCTGATCTGCAGGAACACTGAGCAGGCCAACAGGGTCAGCAGCACACTGTAGCTGAAATACTGAAAGAGAGGAAGTACAACAATTAGTTCAAGATCTGTCTGATGCTGCTGGATTACCACCTCGATCCCTACACAGCATTCTGACTAACACGCTTACCTCAGGAAAGGGGCATGATGGAGTGTTGTTGGGACAGATATTCAGGCCGTCTGCTGCGGAATGAGACAGGTTGTGAATGATGCAGGGAGTTACCATCTCTGACGACCAGTTAAACTGCTCTGCCACACAGTCCACCAGCTTCTCTGTATCACAGGAAAACTACAAGCAACACACAGACAAAAATGTTATACTGTTCATAGCCTAATGTAATCAGCATAGATATGGGCATTTGAACGACAATTTAAAGGGACAGTACGTCATTTATTGTAAAATGTATTTAATTTATTTTAGTTGTTAATCTATTCAGCCCCATGTTATTCTAAACCTGTATGACTTTGGTTGAAAAAAATGTTCAAGCTCCTTTATGTTTTTGTTTTTGTACATTGTTTGTATTTACAGTGAAAGTGAATGGGGACTGGGGTTGTCAAGCTCTAAAAATGATCTTTTACCAAGCACCACAAATGTACTTCATATACTACGATAAAGCTATAAAAAGACTTGAAAAACAATGCAGCGTCAAACTTTTTATGAGGAATAATTATAAGAATAACTTGCAGACTGCTCCAGTCCCCATTCACTGTTATTGTAAAGACAAAAGATCACTCTTTGGCTTTTTCAATGGTCATACAAGGCCCAACCAACATGATTGTAAATAAGTAAATTATGACAGGATTATTCCTTCATGTAACAGTTTTGTTTGAATAAATGAGGCTGTGAGTGTAAAATGTCAGTGTTAGAAACACTATCTGCGTACCATATTGACAAAGGCAGAGATGAAGACAAGGATGATGCTGAAAATTCCCACCAGTGTGCTGTTGGTGCGAGACTGAACAATCTTCTTGGACACAGTCTGCATGGCAGCCGGGAAAAGCTGTGAGACAAAGAGAGAGAGACAAAGGGAGTGAGAAATTACACACAGAAACTGAGTCATGTCAAAACAACCAGAGCTTGAACAGAGCGCAAGACGGAGATCTTGATGTAAAAACCACTTACCTTCACGCAGGAGTAGATGGCACAGATGAAGAGAATGTTGGCAAGAATGACAAAGATGCTGATGTAAATTCCCAGCATGACCAGAGTACTGCAAAACAACACACAGGGGCTTTCACACTTGTGGAAGTGTTCACGTGTCTGTTTATGCATTCGATTGTGTGTGTTAATTACTCACTTAGGAAATACGACGATCTGAATGAAGGAGATAAAACAGAAGACCAGCAGCGTGCAGGCTACGTAACCTCCGAAACGATCATCCACCTTCTTAGAATACTACACACAAAAAAAAACATTTATTAAAATATAAGTACTATTACACTTAGCGATTTGAACAAAACCATAACCTGTAGAAATACAAATTTAAGCAAACCACCTAAACCACACCAACAACGTAATAAACACCCACAAGCCTATTGTTCACATTTTTAGTTTAGTTTACACAAAAGTTTTTGACTGCATTCATTCTTCTACTCTTCTCTTTAGTAAACAGGAAGTTGGAGGACATTTGATCTCACACGTTCTCGTCCTTCCTGTTAGTGTGCTAGACCATCTAATGAATTCATCTGGACAGGAAGTTGGAACTCAGCCACTATCTGACCTTTTTCTCCAAGCTGGAGGTTTGAAAGGTGAGGAGGAACTTCTTCACGTGGTCTTTTCTGAGCTGGTCAATACTGCGAGCATCAATGGCACGGCCCAAGAACTCGTCCACCTCGTCTTCTGGGTTGAGGGCCTCTTGAGCACCACGGCTGTGTTTGAGAAGAAGATCAGAAGTAAAACTTATGTCTCATGCATTTTGCATCTTTCTTTTAAGAAACACCTACTTACTTGTCTTTGCTGGACGTTTCATCAATACCCTGTGTAAGAAGAAACAAATATTAGCCGAAAACAAACTACATTTTGAGTTTAAAAGAATGGAAAAAATAAAGATTTTTCTTGGGAAAACATTCTCACAAACTGTCTAGAAGAAACAAATGAGATGTTATAACTGTATGCTGTTCTACAGGAAGGTACTATCTAAGAAAGAGAAAACAACTGCTTAAGGAAGAGTAGAAAGACACGAGTGCCAGAGGGGGCAGGTGACAGATTGACCGATAGGTCGTCTGGGGTCTCACCATCTGCCTGAAGACTTTGGAGTCTTTAGTTCTGGAGAAGGATCTGTCAGGCACCCATCGCGGTACCAGACCCTCGTTTGAGTTTGTCCGTGTGCGCTGCATTTTAGCCATCATGGCCTTCTCCTCTTTCTGAAACAGGAGAGGACAGAAGGATTAAGATTTCTGGAGTCATTTGTGGCAATCTGACAAATTTTCTTACAGCTGAAGGATGTTATGGGTTGTGTGTAGTTTCGATCTACATGACCTTTTATACCACGCTATCGAGTACCGCAAAAAGAAATTCTCAATAGTAGTGCATGATGAATAGTGATTTAGGTGTGCTTTTTAAATAACAATGTGATAAAATGGCATTGCATATTAAAAAATGGTAATATTATATAATAAATCATAACTCGTAGTCAGAAATTAAATTTAACCTGAATTTAACTGTCACCATTTCTCAAGAGTAATTCCTATGTTATTTCCCTATTCACTTTAATATTTCATAGTTGAATTTTAATCTATCATGACAAACTATATATTGATAGAAAGGTATAAAATTTGACAAATTTTCATAACAAAAATCACAAACAAAAAACAAAGTTAATGTTACTGTATATTATAAAAATATATAAACTGAACAATTTTTTAGATGACTAATGATCTAAAAATTTAAAAATTGTAGTTGAGATTTTTGCTGTGACAGTTATCTGGTGACAGTTATCTAAATGATAATAATAATAAACTATTTAAAACTCTTTGTAATATCACAAATAATATACAATTATGTACAATATCAAATATTTTTTTTAACCTGTATTGAAGAAGGTTACATCTATTCTGGACTTATTTATCGTCTTTTCTTCATTATTCAATCATCCGGTTCAATTTTATTTTTATATACGTTTCATTTTGTGATCAAAAAACTAATTATGTTAATATGCATAATTATAATTGTGTCTAAAACCAATGTAAAACATTCAGGTATACACCTTAGGTATACATCCTTTTTATCAAAAGGGCATATACAGCATATATACTGTATACTCAAATATTCATAGAAAAGGTATGAGATATGATATGTTCTATCATAAACAAAATGATGTATCTAACCCGTTTCTGACTACATCCCAGAACAAGGAAGGTCTCAATACTGTGTTCTTTCAAATAGGCATTTCTCTCTCCTCCAAAACCTGGTTCCACCTCATAGTCTCCATTCAGGTACTGTAGAGTGGCTTTAGTGATGTGGATTCTCCTGGAAAACAAAAATACATAAAAAATGTCAGAAATCAGGTTCAACTGTGGTTCAATTATGATTTGTGTTTTCTTCTGGACTCTCACCCGGCTTTGCCACCAGCTTCCATGTGATTAGCCAGCGTGACGTCATTGGACCAAACGTCAAACTGCCACTTTCTCAGTCCAAGAACTCCACAGTGCACACGACCGCTGTGGATGCCGACCCGCATGTTTACATTGACCCCCGTGACCTCTCGCACTAACCTGGGCCAAAAACATGTGCTATCAATAAATTGTATGCGCTATCCTGTTACAGTATACACAGGGTAAACTCTCATGCCTCATTTTCAATAAAATGTTACCATAAATGTTTAATGAATATTATTTAACGTTGTTTGCACAATATCTATATAATGTTGGTAATAATAAATAATGCTTTAAAAAGTCATATAAAATATACAGTACCAGTCAAATGTTTGGAAACACTTACTTGCTGTTGTTTGGATTTTTCTTCTACGTTTTAGAATAGTAAGAAACTCCATGAAAACCATGAAATAACACAATTGTAACTGTGGGAATTATCTTGTGACTAAAAGCATACAAGATAAATAGTCACACTTTGTCTAGAATTTGTAAAATCATACTCATGACATTTTATCATCCAGTTTCTTGAGTATGAAAGCTTTTTAAACATCACTGAAAAAATTTATATCTATACTGGACTCTTATTGACTGCTTTTTATTCATTATTTGGCCCAAGTTATCCATTTTAAAAATGTTTTTTCAATAACATTTTAGTTTTCTAATTAAATATATTTTTGTCAACAAAAGTAATTTTAAACATTGAAAAATATTTTACGTTCATTGTCAATTGTGTCTAAACTTTTTACTGGTACTGTATATATTTTTTTAAATGTGTATCTTTGTCTTTAAACGGCACAAAAATCTAAACATCCCTAAAACCAAATATAATAACTGGCGAATGCAAATGTTGATTTACAAAGTGAAAGTAAAGTTTAGGTCTAAAATAACATAACATTATAAAAACTCTGTTTCAATTTTCACACACATTTGGATTTTTATTTGTATTGTCTAATTGTATTCTATATAGCACTAAACATAATATTTTCTACTCATTGGTCATTATTATACAGTTATAAACACAATGTTCCTGTTTAGTCATATACTGACACATTATACCCAATTACAGTATACTTTGTTTTCAGGTGTTTTTGTCTGTTTGCTCTCATCTCTTTATTTCCTGACAGCTGAGTGTAACTTACGAGATGGCTTCTATCATGTCCACACCCATTTCCACACAGCAGTGAGCGTGATCCGCTCTGGGCTCAGGTAACCCTGACACACAGTAGTAACAATCACCCAGGATCTTAATCCGTAAGCAGTGGTTCTCCTGCACAAATACACACACACACGAGAACAGAAGTTAATTAGTAAGTTCAAGCCGGAGAGATGACAGCTTCACGCTGAGGTGTAAAAAAATGGCAGCCGTTCTGGCCGGTGTGTGATACAGAAAAAGAGAGAAAGACATTTTTGTAAGAATGTGCGATTTTTGCACGTGCATGTGACACGGTGTGTGAAAACGTGTGGGTAACAATTCCATTTCATCTAGAGGACAAACAAAAACATGTGACGATCATTTGAGAAAAGTTTTAAAACTTATTTTACTAACATATCTTAACGACCAGTTTAACCTGTTAACTGTCACCGTTCCTTAGGAGGAACTATGTTATTTCCCTATTCATTTCAATATTTCATAGCTGAATTTTAATCTAATCATGACAAACTAAAATTTAATGGAAAGGTATAAGACTCAAGACACCAATAAACATGAACAAAAAATAAAATGTTAATGTTACTTTTTTATAAAAATACCTAAAATGAAAAAATCTTTTTAAAAAGACTTTGAAAAAGTGTTTAAAAAAATATCTACTATCGAAAAAAATTTTTGTGCATTTTCATGTGTATACTCAAGTTCTGCTGTGACAGATAACAGGTTAAATATCCATTTTAACAAACAGAAATGCATTAACATGGATACATTTCAGTAAATACATAATGCTGCATCAGTAAAGCTACATTTGATGATGTTAGGCTTACCGAAGCCAGCTTGTCAAAGCGAGCAAACAGCTCATTCAGAGTCATAACCAACTCTTGAGCAGTGCACTGCGATGCCAGACTGGTGAAACCTTCAATGTCTGCAAACAGAATACTGAGAAAAGAAGATAAAGAGATTTAAAATTAAAAAATTAAAGAGAGAGTGACAATTTAACATTATCTCTAATGGTCCAGAACAAGTGTATCTAAATACATTGTCCTCTCATAAAGCTTGAAGCCTTTGGATGAAATGAGACTGTCCATTTCTTGAAATAGTTCAAATTTGATGTACTTGTTATCAAGTCAGTCCTCTTCCATTCACAAAGTCAGCAGGGAGATCTGTGACACTTCCAAGTATGAATATACTTTCACATCTACTAAAATTATTTATTATTGTGCTTTGAATATAACAGTCTGATGACAAACCCATAAATGATATTTGTACAGTCAGTAGTGCTAATGTAGTTCTTATGGAAAATCATACCAATAATACCATGTACAAGGTATTTTGTAATTGTCCTGGTTTTATATTATATATTTTTGACGCTTTTTCTCATTTCTACTTCCTGAAATGTATTTTCTGTAAAGCTATTGTGCAACAATACAAAATTGCTTTAGAAATAAATTTGAGCTGAACTAAACTGAAAGAGAAACAGAGAGGTATTACATGTTTTCTTTCCATAAATAGCTTTCATTTGAATGTTTGGAAGTATCAGATGCATAATATCCTTTTCTTTAACAATTGAACCAGGTGAAAAGGATGTGTGTGTGTGTGCTAGTATCCCTTAGGGGAAATTCACTCTGTGTAATAGCAGGCGCTGTGGAGAGCTTTAATTGAATCATGGTTTCAAATCAGTATCTTTTGGGGTTAACACTGTGACTGATAATTAACTATTCACTCCCATCATAATGAGCTGACCACATTTCAAAAGAAAAACCTCAGTGATCCTATTACCAGCTGACAAAGCCAAAGGAGTAAAAGAGGCACGAGAGACAGATTGCAAAGAACACACAGAACAGATGAACAGATGAATTTAATTAGCCGAGGGACTAGGGTAAAGGCTAATTTAGGAATAGTCTTAACACAATCAACCATGTTTTTTGGACATGTACTATAAAAGAAATGTATTATTTGAAGAAAGTGTTACTTAATAATATACTGAGAAAGGAATATGGCAACTCTCAATTGTAAATAAATAAATGATTACTCCGTCAGCTTTCCATAGGTAATTGCACTGAAACTATGCATTTAAAGACAGCCTTTAATCAAAATGACTAATTATTTTCTTTAAAAATGGCAATTGCCTATGACTTATGTTTAAGAAAAAAACATTTTTATTGTAAAATGACTGTGTGGCTGGGAAAATCCATTAAACAATAATATTGTAGACTAATGTGCTTTACTTTTATGATCTTAATGAATCCCAGTGGATTAAATGTCACTTCAAGTGTACCTGGGAAACAGCTACCGCTACGTTGCGCATTCGTTATTACAACATAACACATTCAAGCCGAAAACACGGAAGTGCATGTAAGCATATGAGACTGAAAGTACGTCACAATTTGTCAACCTATTTATCATCTAAACTTCCATTTCCCACTTGTAAATATGAATTTGCTTGTACTTTCGTGTGGCATGAACTCTAAATTACGATATTTCCGACTCAACGTGCAAGCGGCAGGAAACCCCATGTATGAGTAATACAAAATTTCATTTGTATACTGTACACCTGTGTACACATAATGTTTATCTGTAATTAATATAAGCATGTAGTTTGGCATAGCTTGAATCATGGCACGCATGCTGACCTGACGTTGTCGTGTTTCTGGATGTAAATTTTGTGAAACATCATGTCTTCTTTCTTAGCGTTGATGTCAGCCTTCATTTCCATGGCGACATGCCTTGGCAAAACAGAGAGCAACAGGCGTTCCTGTAATGTGTAGGGAGAACAGAAAAGAGCAAGATTATCTCTCTACAGATCAAACATCCTTACTTTACTGACTCGCTTGTCAATAATCAACATCCCAGTGCATATATACTGTCGGTCATGGATCATGTACTTGGTCTTACATAATTAGACTGGTTTCAGGTTCTCGTGCCCCCGATCAGATACATTTCTTAGCAGGCGTTTATATTACACGCATTCTTGCTTTTAAAAACAGCTAGAAGCGCAATAGACTGGAACAGAACGCTGAGGTCTCAAGACCCATTTTTAACAGTCTGACTATTTTCAATTTCACACACAGATTTAAAAATGCACAACCCATGGAGGAACACGTAAAGGAATAGTTCACCCAAAAATGAATCCTATTGACTTGACCATAGTAATTTTTATTCCTACTATGGAAAGTCAATGGGGTCCAATGTTTGGGTGAACTATTCTTTTAAAAACACCAGATATGATAGATATCATGCATTTGAATGTAACTTGTCATTATACAAGGTGATAAACAAGAGTCCCCCAAAAAATGTCTAATCTGTAATACGGGGACAGTTTGGTATTCGGATAACAGATACTGAATAAAATACCATCATTTGCAAAGTGTGCAAGAAAACAGTTCCTACAAAGGGGAGGGGTTGCCCAATCAATCTCATTTATCACCCCAAGAAGCATTTACATTTGTTAACTTAATAAAAAAAGGTATAGTAGGTGATCTACATTTCTTTTACTGTTTTTGCACTAAACATTTTGAATGTTTCTGTATCATACTTGTTCAATCAGTGCAAAAGAAAATCACATTTTATTATATTTTTCTAAAGCAAACGCAAAAAAATTTAAAGATACCGAGATGGTCCAAGTGATAATTCTAATTTCTCATTTTAAAGCTGCAATTATAAAATTATAAATAAAATTATACCTTAAATTATAAAATATTATTATAAGCTTACCACTGGTATTTTTTATGTATTTTCTCAAAAACTGATTTTTGTTCATTTTTACAAAAAAAAGTTACAGATTGCAGCTTTAATTTTATATTAACGTTATATTATAATGTTGTATCATATTACTAATTATATTACCATGATTATGAGAGGCCTTGTAATAATTTTGTTTAAAGAATATATGTCGCAAGAATGACTTTCCATCATTATCAGTTAAATTTGCCACCTAACAGCTCACAACCTCAGTGCTGCAGCTGACTTGACTGAAACTGTAGGGCACTAGGACCATGAAGAACCGACCTGCTGCTGGTTTTCTCTTTGCAGGTGCAATCGGGCTTGGATGTAGCCTCGTGTTTCCTGAAAGGCCTGTCTCTGCGAGACCTCCGCCGGGTAGTGGGTGCAGATCCCTATGATGTTGGTGCACAGGAAGATCAGCACGTTTGCGCTCAGCTAAGGAGAGAAAAAAACAGATTCAATAAAACGGCTTTAGCTCAACGCTCTGGAATCCTGGGACATCTGTCGTACGCTGAGGCTTACTCAAATGCAGTGTGGGAAAAAAGCCCACCTCTGACCCGGAGACACTACTTCCTGTAGAGAAGTTTACACTAGGGGAGCCAGAAAAGAGCTAAAAATGGAGCCTGAAGTACAGCCAGGACTGTTACTTCCTGTGGGTCAATGAGAAGAGAGGGTAATGGGAGAATGATTAGGGTTACTAAGGGTCACACGGTTCACACCGCTACGCTCTGCCAAAATCACTGCAGAACCGCTATGGACCACTTCTTGGTCTGTGTTCCTCGAACCCCTAAATCTGTAAATAAACACTATACTTCCAAGTCACATTATGAGGTCTGTGCATTGGGGTGGAAGCTAACGGTGGCACGAGTCGCTGAGTCATGACTACTCTGTATGTTCTGTATATCAAGAGAAAGCTATAAACTGACAAAACCACTTCACAATGTCAAACATACTGGAATATTCATCTAACAACCTCTTGAAGTAAACAAGATAGTTTGTCTCAACTACAGAGAATTTATATGGGCAATTCCAGCATTATGTATGTGAAAGTTTCAGTCAAAACTTGAAATATGAATTCTCAGAGAATGCATTTATTACCAACATATTGAATCATGTGTTTATGTTTTACTAAACCTCTGTTGATAGAGTCCAGACATCACCAAATATCAGTCTATGTATGAGTTTCCATTTAAAAAATGGAAATACATGCGCTATGGATGTGACAAAAGGCAACATATAGGATTTCTGTGAATCTGAAAGGTACAAACCAGAAGCAATAACACTCAACAAATGGAGAAGAGATGACTCTGATGATTTTATTTGAATTTTCACTTTAAAGCGACTCTAAATTGAGAATGTTTTACTGTATGATGCTGTATGCAGGATAAAACATTACATTATGTGTTTATGTTACCACACTGCATACAAAATGAGAAACCAAAGAGACAGGCAATGATGGTGTATGTGTGTGTGTGTGTGTGTGTGAGGCAGATCCTGTTGGCCACACTGACATTAGGCAGATGGCTGTGAGCTCTGTTTACATTAGTTTCTGTTCAAGCCTGGTTTGTGTTTCTGTGTGTTTGTATGAGTCAACGTGCACATGCAAATGAGTGTTTTTACTGCATAGATAACAGGCATCTGCAATGGTAATATATCCACATTATGGATGTCAAATAAACGTGTTAACTTTGTATTAATAAAGATGCAATCTGTAACTGTGCCTCTACATTGAAACATAAAATTCGAGGTTACTTTATGTACTTATCTTTACATGGTCAAATGGTGTCAACCTGACATTTCCCATGAAATCGTACATGAGAGACCGAATCAAATATTATAAGCATACTGTGTGAATCCGAGTAAGTTAAAGAGACATTGATTTTTATAAACGATTTTTGTGTATTTAACTTTCATCGTTCCTTAGGAAGAATGTTATTTCCCTATTCACTTTGATATTTCATAGTTGAATTATAATCTAACATGACAAACTATATATTGAGAGAACGGTATAAGACTCGAGAATAAATATTTGACAAAGTTTCACAACAATAAACAATTGTTTAAAATACAAAATGTTAATGATCTTTTTAAAAATACCTCAAAATTAAAAAATATTACCAAAATTTAAAAAACTGTAGTTTGGATAGTGCATTTTCTTAATATGTGCATTGACAGTTATAATACAACATAATACACAAACACAATATATGTCTGTGTACTGTACATACTAATTTTGTATTTATAAACATTAAGAAAAATAATAATAATTACATATAATAATAAATGTTTATATTTAATTTTAATTATTGGTAAATATAAATATAAATACATTTAAATATTTCCTATATATATATATATACACATATATATACATATATATACATATACATACATACATGTATAAGTGTTTTAGTGTTTATAAATACAAAATTTATATGCACAGTACACAGACATATACTATGTAAACATAAACTTTTTTTCTTAATTTTCTTAATATGTGCAGTGACAGTTATTAGGTTAACCCAGTAACTGCAGTTACAATATTTAACCCAATAAAGTAATTATTTTTTATTGTTAACAAAAATAACTTTAAAAATGTAAAACATATTTAAAATAACATGTTAAAAATTTACAAATTTATCACACCCACTTGACCCATATGTAAATGTCATATTAAGGCTTTTTCCCACAATCAGAGCAAATAAATTCTGGTAAATCACCTAAACGCAAATCATATTTTCGCTGTTTACACAGGATGTGTTCTTGCGCTCATAACCCGGGTTTCCAAAAGTTGAACTAGTTGATAATGACATAATATGCAAATATCTATCTCTCCTGTACCTGAATATTTCATGCGTTCATGACATTGCTGTGATCTGTGTTATCAGTGTATGTGTGTGTGTGGCAGGCCCTAATTGTTCGCTCTTCTGCAAAGGATGAGTTCAGAGAGTTTATACACACACACACTTGGCAATTCTGTTTGCGCAACTTGATCACCTCTCTCCTGCTAAAGATTTATTAGTGCCGGGTGCATACAGACTCCATTCACCCTCATTTCTCTCTGTCAATCTTCTCCTTCTCGTTTCTTTTGGTTTTGCTCACAAATCATCAAATAAATGTATTTCCCTCACTCCCTCGATGGCATCTTTTCTCAAGCTGGCTCGAAGTGACATACTCAAAGACACGAAGAACATCTCTTTCCTTAAAAGCCAATGTTTACAGATCGCTTCTGGCGCCTGCCAAATTTTTCCTGTAAAAGTCAATGAGCGGCATGAAGAATCCTTCATAAAACAGATATTATGATAGCAGCTCGCTCGAAGTGTCTGTTGCCGTCCTTTCATTGAGTGTTGGGACAGGAACCTTTTAAGGAAAGTTTTGGGTTAAATTCAGCTTAAGCTCTGTCGACGGCATCTGTGGTATGCATTCGATTAACATAAGTTCATGTTCAAAAATCATTTTGCGATGGAATTTTATGGGGCAAGCAAAGGTGAATGAAGGGTGTTTATGTATTACTAAAAACAGATTTCATCCCAATAATGAGTTTGGGGTGAGACTAGGGCTGCACAATATATTAAAATGAATGGAATTATGAAAATATTGCAATATGCATATAGTAATTGTAATGGTGCCGTCTTTTCACCAAAAAGAACGTATGTTAATCATATGATTCTAAGTTTTTAAATATATTCTAATATTATTTTCATTGGCTGTGCATCTGTTTTTAGTTATGTTTGGTGATGCTAGTACTGCATAAATTGACACCTTTGACACACGTTGTTTCATCTAGGGCATCTAATCGCAATTAATCGCATCCAGTATAAAGGTTTGTGTTTACATAATATATGTCTGTGTACTGTACATATTAATTTTGTATTTATTAACATATAAAAGAACAACATTTATAATAAATATAAATAATAATAATTATTTATAAAATAAAAATATTAAATATATAAATTAATAAATGTTTATATTTAATTTTGATTATTGGTTAATATAAATAAATACAGCTAAATATTTCCTAAATATATATACATGTAGTGTTTTTGTGTTTATAAATACAAAATTTATATGCACAGTACACAGACATATACTATGTAAACATAAACTTTTATTCTGGATGCGATTTATCGCGATTAATCGTTTTATTGATTTTTAGTCAACTTAGCGTAGCGTTAACAGGCGTATTCCTTAACATACAAAGATGTGCAATAATCAGGTATTTTAAGGTATGATTTTGTTTGTTTATATATCATTTTACTGCTTCCTAGTATTCGTATTTTGTTGTGCCATTTGTGTTTGTAAGGTCACTCATCTCTTTCGACTCTGTTTATCTACCTGTGCCTGATTTAGGTATTATATAAAGCCATTATGATCATTGAAGATTATGTCTGGCTTTTGCATCCTCTGTGATGCCACTAAACGGGGTGGGGGAATATGCCTCGCTTCTGCAAAGAAACCTTTGGTAACGTGAAACTATTGGGCTTTGACAAGCTTATGTTCCCATGGGTGTGCAGAAATCTATAGCCTGTGTGATACATGTGAAAATAAGATGAGAGGGACAGAAATAGATTATGATAGAAAGACAGTAATTTAAAAATGCTGTAAGCAGATATATACTATCCGTTTTATATTGTACACTTCAAATGGAGTTTAAAGGAATAGTTCACCCAAAAATTTAAATACTCCATAATTTACACAGTAAGAAATATTATTTAATAATATTCTTTATTGCACTGTAATGCCATTGAATGGGGCCATCGGGTTTAAAGGACTCCAGTGGGTTAATAAATGTCTTCTGAAGCAAAATGATAAGATTGTGAAACTTATCCATCAATCAATATAATAAACATTGTGTTTAAATGTCAATCTTACAGATAACTGAGGTACACTCAAATGGCAACACATTGATAACTTTGAATCTCATTGATTCTCATGTCTTGTAGGACTTTGTGTTTCATCCCAACATATATAATGATTAGTTTGCAACCAACTAGCAATCTTCACATAAAAGGCCTTACATGCTATTTGTTTAAAACGGGGAACAAGTCTTTAAATACATCTATATGTATTTAAACATATATAAAATATGTTTATATTTAATGGTTTTTACCACTGAGTAAAAACTTTTCTTCAAATCCAAATAAATCAACATTAAAGGGCAGGGTATACCTGAGTGTTATCAAGTAAGCGCTAAACGGAGGTGTGAGAACGGCAAGGTCCCCTGTGGGTTGTCACGACTTTGAGTTGCTCTCAACAACTCTGGATCAAATTCCACAACGTCCTTTCAAAGTCTCACATGACCTACTCGAAGAATTCATCATCAGGTTGGATATGAGTTAGTCTCAGACTGCATGGACGCACTTCGATTACTGACCGCATTTAGCTCTGCTAAATGAATAAATGTAAAAATGTTACAAATAGGATGATGGAAAGATTCTCAGGGCAATGACTTATAGGACTAGTTGCTGCATCCGGTTTGCATGGGGGAAAGACTCTGTAAGAATCTTGTGGAAGTTTTACAACATCTGGATTCATGCTTGTCCAATAATATTACAAACTCTTTCCCCTTATACAGCAAAACAGAAGGAGAACAAGGCATTTCCCTATATTTAGGTTTTTAAACAAGTTTTATCTTATCTTCCAGAGTCATACAGAAGTGAGCGATTGGACTCCACCACAACCAGCTTCTTATCATGGGACGGTTCAGTCTGATTAAAGGAAATAACTGACACTCATGTTAGAGTCATGCACTGGCTTATGTCCAAACATCCAGCATGCTTCCTTTTTGAATGATGGTTACAAATACAACAACAACATAAAATAAATAAATGAATACTTGTATCAAATAAAACTTTGCTATGCACTTACTTATTGGTAAATTTTGCATCACTTTAACACGCAAAGTATGCGCTAATTAAAATTGCACAAATTAACATATTATAAAAGAAGTAAATAGGCAAAGCTGAAAACTAGCATTAACCTGATAACTGTCAGTGAAATTTCACATGTGAACTACATTTTTAGATATTTTAAACATTTATAAACACAACTAAAAACATTTTAGGGATTTTTATAAATTACAGATGATTACATGATTAAATTAAAATTCAACTATGAAATATTTTTCCCTATACAAATAGGGAAATAACATGTGTTCCACCTGAGGAACGGTGACAGTTAACAGGTTAAATAAATTACTAATTGTTTACATTGTTCATTTCGTTGACATGTTTTCTTTGATGATAACTCATAAAAACACACATAATTGAAGTAGGGATGCACCAAAATGTTGTCCATTAAAGATTTGGCGTTGATGTTTTAGGCCGAACGTCCAAAAATACAAATTAAAAATACATGGTGCCATGTTAACTAATGTAGATTTAGTGAACAAAGTGGTATTTAGATACTAAAACAATGCAAATAACTAAAATGTGACCAAAACTAAATAGCATTTTGATCAAATTAGAACTTGATGTCAAAATGACCACTGTTTACTTTTTTGTGAAACACAAAGGAGATGTTTTAAACAAACTTTATGCTGCTTATTTCCACATACATTATATTTGCATAAATTCAGCCCCTCAGACTAGCTCTTACTACGGTAGATTCTAAACGCCTTTTCCAGTTTTATGTCAGAGGGTTCGGGAACGGACTATGGGCGGCCCGTGGGCGTGCCGTCTGAGACAGAGACAAATTAAATGCTAATTATGAATTCAGCTGCAGAGCTGAGTCACATAATTAGCAGTATGTGTCAGCTATGAAACACGTCTGACAATGTGCGCTGTGATATGTGAATTTTCCTAAACAAAGCAACAAGGCAACAAACAAGATCCAATAGTGGTGGCCAGATTTCGGAAAATAGAAATGTATTCCCCCAAGCTCACTGACCACTGACAGACTTTAAACAGGTTTCTGAATGTCCGATTCCAACAAAACCTGCTTGTTATTAGCTCTACAAAGCTGGAATTTATGGCAGGTCTATTCAGAAAGAGCATGTATCTAAGGACAACGCACAAGGATGTGTAACCTGGTGTGAGGCATACAAAACCTCAAAACTTGAGCAGTGGATAACGTAAAACGATGATGATGAGTTAAGAGTTTCTAAATTTAGTCTGCTTTTATCCACAACGTGGATCTCAACAGGGATCTATTGTCCATAATCACATGTCAGCCGTCTTGTGGGAGTCACTGGCAGACACAATTTTGTTTTTATGATCATATAGTGGTTGAAGAATATGTGAAGGATCTGAATAGACGCACCTACTAGATTTTCCAGCAAAAGACTCACTCCCGATTTAGCATTTCCAATTTGGTGTAAACTATGATTTAAGTCTGAGATGCTAACATCTGAGACGTGTCCCATAAATGTTTCAGTCACCGTGTTTCGTACATGCTGATCCTTTTGACAACCGTGACAACAGTTTCCTGTTCCTTGTCCTTTTTTTATAATAGGACAAAAAATACACACAAGATCAACATAACTATTAGATGGATTCTGAATGCCATGTTTATTGCATACGGAGAATGATGTTTCCATCAACCACATGCTTTGTCTTCATTCAAAAAGTCCCTGCTCCCACATCGCCACCCCCTCAAAAACATGAGCAAACAGCAACAATGTGTACCATTCATACTGTACACTTTATTCTTGTGAAAGTGTGTGAGAGAGACATTCGTATTCTCTTGTCGAACATGAGGAATAATGCTTTAAGGAAAGAAATACAAAATTAAACAAATAAAGCCAGAATTAGCGTTTTCAGATTTGGTTCATGTAAAGCATTGACATTTCAGGACCAGAAGAGAGCTTATCCTGCTTGTGACACAAAATACAACACAATTTGCATGATATCATGAAACTACGGCCTGCTGGACAACAGATAAGACAGTGTGGTAAAAATGGTCACCAAAACAACCATCCGACATTTATATCACCACCACAGTATTTTTATTCAGAAGTTTAATTTATTTCCTCTTGCTCTTTTATGGCTACATCAACTGAGACCGAAATAAATGAGAATCAAATAGAGCCTGACAAATATTTGGATTGTAGAGACAGAGCCATACTGAAACCACGGTAACGGTCTACACGGCTGCGTTCATTGGCGTGAGCTGTTAGCGGTGTAATATTTATTTAATTCACAGCTCGTTTGTAACTGATCGTAACACAAATCTCAAACGATCAAAAGAAATTATTTTTCAATGTGGAAATAAAGTTGACTCTGTTAAACATTTTAAGGGTTAATTTGGCAATACATCTGTACACCTTATTCTACAAAAACATAAACTGGTTTTTTTATATTCTGATAATTAAATTATAATTTTCTCCAAGGTTGTGTGGGGTGACGTAAACCTGCATTTACCAAAAATATCATATGCTGCTTTTCACTATTTGATCAAAACTTGTAAAACAAAACAATACTCTTACAGCCAAGAGACAATAATAAAAAATAATAATGCTAATATAAAAACAATATTCTTACATTTGCTATTGGAATATTTGAAACTTTCAGAAACAATCTTTTTCATTTGGGAATATCATTTTGGGAACGTTCTTAAAACGTTCTTAAAACATATGCAAATTGCTTGTACAAACAGATAGTTCAGCCGCTCAATAACTTTATTGGTGTTAAGAGTTGACAAATCATGAGTTTAAACAAACACAGCAATGTTTTGTTTCTGCTACAGAGTGAGTGTTTACACTCAACGTTTACAATCGGCTTACAAATAACACTCTTATAATTCTCTTTGCACATTAAACAAAGATGAAAAAGATTATGAACACAAGGAAATTCCCAATGACTCATGAGGTCTAAATTAAGTAAATTAAGCGCGTACACAAAAACACAACATGGTGCTTCATGAAGCCTAAAAGAAAATATAGTAATAACAAACAAAAAGAAAGTGGTATAAGCAGAAATACCATTGGCCTTGTTAGCATGCATTTGATGTCGTGCTTGAGACAGTAATTATTCATTGCAGAATAAAGTATCACATTTACCTCACACTAAAAACCAATCCTAGACTACATATTCAAGAATCCTCTTCTTTAGACAATACTGGATAGAAATAAAACGGTAGCATTCACTTGAAGAGAAAAACAGCGCAACATAAAGCTGCTGTGCTGGTCTTCTGGCCTGGTCAGGTCAGTCTATTTGCAGGTAAGAAATTTAATATGAATTTGGTTAATACATTTTTTAATAAATTTTAAAATAAATTTAAACATTTTCTTTTGCAAGGTAGTTGTTCTTACCATGTTTAACAAAACAGATCTTAAAATTTAAATCCATTCGCCAAACCTGCAAAACAACCACATAACGGAGAATGTTTTCTCTTAAATGTCTCTTTTTTACAGTAACATTCATATTCATGAACATAAATGTGTTGAATTTTAAACACATTTTCAACATTATATCAACGTTCCAAAAATGTTATAAAAAGTTGGTATAAAATTTGTATTCTTATGTTGTTAATGAAGCGTTTTATTACTTAATTGCAATGTTAGCAAAACGTTATTTAGGTTTTATTAGTTGTGTCCTTTGCAGGGTCATGGGAGGGCTATAGCCTATTCCATTTCTAAAACAGCTTTTCTTGTTTAATGCTTTTAGGCACAAGTAGCTGAAAGGTGCTATAAAATGCAGAAATAAACCCGTGACTCGCTCAACAACTGCCTTTCAGTTGAAAAATAACTTTATTAGCCAAACTGTGCAAACCAAAACACACACACAACCTCCAAATAACTGTTAAGCTAACGCTAACTCACATCTATGCGCGTAATGTGGTCATATGTAAAGACAAAACAAAGCAGTAAATGAGGTGTGAAAACAGAGGATGATCGTGGGAAACACGCAAACATATGACTTCAAACTAGATTTGTGAGTCATCAGCATGTAAACACCCATTCAGTGTCAGCACACAACAATAAATATGTACTGCAGTGAGAGCGTGCACACGTGCACAAACTTAAAAATAGATTTTACGACTGTATAAAGTGTTCTATAAATAGGACATGCACAACACCCAGTTGTAATTTTTGTGGCCAGTTTTAACTTCTATCAACCAGCCGATAGTGTTATTGTAGTTTTAATAGTAGAGCACACACCTACACCAATGTCAAGGTCATGGATTTGATTCCCAGAGAAAATGCACACCCAGATGCACTGTACTTTTTTTGGATAAAAATAATCAAATACTAGAATAACAATACTATTATTGTTATTAGATTAATGGATCACATAAGATTTTAAAAGGCAAGAATACTTAAACATACACAAACCCAGAAGCAGCCCAAAAAGTGTACCGGTTTAATGAGTCACAGAGGAAAGGGGAAATGCATGAATACAGTGTCCACACTGCAGGATAAATTGGACTATATAATACTGCAGCTTTCTGAGAAATCTAAGCACAGATCCGCTTTACCCTGTTAGAGATAAGTGCATCTGTCACGAGTGCTTTCCCCAAAAAATAACTGACAATGAAGGTCACTATAAAAAGTCAAATTATGAAAAGAAGCCCCATTTAGACAGAGCCTTAATTCCGTGAAACTGCCGTTAAACTGCCAGATTGCTTTCTGTGTGAACATAAACTCGTCCTAGGATTTACTGCCAAACTTACCCATAATGGGGACCTTCTAATTATTCCGTAAGGGTGTGGTAACGGCGGTTGTGTGAACAGAAAGCAGTAAAATGCCGTAAGGGGTGTGTCAAAGTACAGTTTTTAACGCATATAGTATACGTCACATACGGGTGTCGCGCATCTGTACGCAGTCTGTACGCAGTCTTTTACGAATTAGCTAACTCGTAAAATACGTACGAATTCCAGTGAGGTTGTGTTGTCATACCAGTAGTATGAGTCACCCAGCTGAATTTCACAATATGATCTCCATATTTCGCTGTGATAAAAATATATTTTCCATGCTAAATTTACCGCAAATTTACTGGGAATTTTCCGCACCATAGCAACCCTAACTGCAACACCTCCTTTTATTTAAGTGATTAAGTAAGTCATTTTTTTAGTGATCTTAATAGCAGTTTTGCTTCATTCATTGTTTTATTGGGAGCCTCATGATTTCTCAAAATAGTTTCTACAATTTCTCCAGAATGCAAAAGGTAAAGCCTAACCACAGTCTGGCCTTATATTCGTAATAATTGTAAATCCTGTATCTTTCGAATCATAAAAAAGTACATAAATTGTAGACCCCACTATATTTTGACTTTAAAGCTGCAATCCAATACATTTTTGGTTGAAAATAAACAAAAACTGGATGGTGAACTTTTGATACATGCAAAAGTTACGGATTACAGTTGTAATACTTTCTTGCAGAAGTTTATTCTATATGATAATACTGATATTGGATCTGAACGCAAACCCGGAAAAGATTTTTATAGTTTGTCTCTGTGAGAATGAAAATGTCATTTTAACTTGTGTTGACTTAATCAAAAGCTCCTGAAAAACGTCATAAATGTACTGCAAACATTGGGGAATAATGCAAATAAACCAGATGTATGCACACAATGGTCCATTATGAGTTAGATTTCTAGAAGCGAACACACAGCTTATGCTGTCCAGTACTGTAGTCCTTCAATTAAAAGATGGAAATGTGTCCTATGCAACTGTTCCTTCCTGTTTCTACTGTTAGTAAAGGCCACATGGTCTTCTTTGTCCTTCTCATTGTTTACTATGACCCCATTCTCTCTCACCACATCATACAGTAAGTAAATAGCTCGACAATGTGCTATGGTCATACAGTGACCTAAAGGTCAAGACCCTCCCCCTGCCTATATAAACTCCTCCCTCTTTCACACACACACACACACACACACCCTGAAAAAAGTACAAAGCGTTCCTTGTGTACGAGCACAGAGGCCTGGGTGACAGTACTTGACATGATGTTGTTATTTTCATGGAAGGAGCGCTAAGAGAGAAAGGGATCTCCTCTCTCAGGGCGGTTCATTCAACCAATGCCGCCTGACCTTCATCCTACCCCTGAGGTCCTTGGCTTGACTCACAACAACATACTGTGGACACAGATAGCTCAGAATCCATGCTAATACTTGCATGCAAGAAGTGCACCCTAGTCGGTTTACATTTTTTAAGCACAGCTTAATTTTAATACGACAAAAAGCATTTGTATAAACGCTATCTGTCTGTGTACTGCAACAATCAATGTTTTAATTTTTTTAATCATTTTTTTTCTTTAGGGGCTAGATACATTTTTAACAGTACAGCATTCGGCAGTCGCTCCTATCTAAAGCAACTTGCAGTACATACATACACATTCGTGGCCCTGTCTGTGAAAACCTGGCTAAAGTCTAAAATGGGCTAATTCTAAAATAACGAACGTCAAAGTTTGATTTCACCTATTAATTTCACTATGATTTCAATCTTTGAAAAAGATTGAAAAAGATTCAAAAAGATTGTGAAAAGATTGAAAAAGATTGTGTTAGCAGTCACGCTGACTGCTAACACACTCCACTGTAGCTCTGACACAACTGATTCACTACATGAAAGGCTGCCAAACCTAAAGATTACCACCTAACAGACAAAATAAACAGCACACCTCACTGTCACTTTTGATAGACAGAAATAAAGGGGTATTCAGAAATGTGGAGCATTTACAATGCCACAAACTCCAAAAGACGGAAAGCATTCACGTAAGCATTGCCCATCCACCCTGCTTAACAGTAATTCAATGCAAAACAGCAAACAAACTAAAGGATGTCAGCTCGACGCTGTGGGCGGAAGTGTACATACGATCAGGTGACTGAATTCAATTCTTACTGTTTGCATAATTGACGTCGTTTTCATAATTAAACACTTTCTGGACAGGAGCAGTAAATACAGATATGAAAACAGAAGTATAACGGCACAATTAGTCAACCTTCCTTTAGTCCCTTTTCATTTATGCGTTTTGCAGGTGCTTTTATCCATAGTGAACATCAGTGGGTTGTTTTTACTTTATACTGTCAGCGTGTTTTCAGGGATTGAACCAACCTTTGTGTAGCTTACGCAAGGCTCTACTCATTGAGCTACAGAGACAGGAAATTATGCGTATACTCTGTAACCCTGTGATCATCATCATGCTATTATAGCTTTCATGTAGGTTTACAATGTACAGTAAAATCCTGCAGAATACTTTAGTATAAATATTGTAACTAAAGTAAATTGTAGTATAACATAGTAGTATACTATAGTAATTTATACACTTTGTTAATGCATACTATTTTGTCGGAACAACTACTGAACTGTAACTGTTGTGAAAAACACAATACATTTTTACTACAGTTTACTATAGTAAATACTAAAGTACTTTAACCTGTTCCACAGGTGGAACGCTTAGGCTATGTCACTATTATTTACAATATTTCAAGTTAATTGAAAAAAATGTAGTTTATAACCCGCGTACTTAACTGCAACAACATAAGACTAGGTGATTAAATTTTTGGGGTCATTTTTGGGTTCTTTTGTGAAGAAGGGCTAAAGCAGTATAAATCAGACCTACCTGTTTCCAGAGAAACTCATCATCCTGATTCATCCTCCACGAGGTGAGGAGGTGTATGGAGGACAGCACTCCTCCGCTGAACACCGCCGCCCTCATCCGCACAGGCAGCAGCGTATAGATGATGTAGATGAAGAAGACGGACCACCAGATCCCTTCCGAGGCACTGCGGGGGGCCACCATCAGCACCCCGAACACCTGCACCACGATAAGCACTCCAATTACAAGATAACTGACCATCCACATATAGTCCTGGTGAAACCCGTTTCGGTTGCACACCACCATCAATGCCAAGAACAGGGCCATTGCCACAGACAGGACCGAGGCGTAGACCACGTCGGGCGGTCCATGGATGCAGTGAAAAGTGAGCATGACCCCACAAACGATTACCAATACGCCCATCAGCATCGTGAGGGAGCTCTGGTTTAGCCTAAAGAAGTATCGCTGGTAGAGACGCTCCAATTTGCGAGACTGGAACTTTTTGGACTGGAACACGCGTACCACCCTCTCCCAGCAGTCCGCTGCTGTCACCGACCCCGCCACGCTGGCCGTGTCATCGCTGGAGCAGTCGCAACCCGAACCTCCCCCTTTGCGTCCCTTCACCTCGCCGTCCTCGAAACCTAGGTCGACAGATTTAAGCCCCACCCCTTCCCCTCCACTCCCCGCTTTTGCGTAGTGGTCTTCCTGCCACCCGCAGCGTACACCAAAGTTGCCCCCGCTCGAGCCTCCCATGCCCCCTCCTCCGGACCGGGTGGCCTGGGGCGGCTGGGAGGCTCCATGAGGAGGCTCCATGGCTTCCACGTCCCGCAGGCAGCTCATGTAGCGTGGGTTGCAAAGAGAGGAGCCAACCTTGCGCTTGGACTTTTTGCCATTGCGCTCGCCCCAAGCCGTCTTGCGATCGTCAACTCTGGCCACTAGGAAGCCGTTGATCCAGGACATTCTGTAGCGAGAAATAAAAACAAAGTTAAAAACAGGTCAAATTTAAAGGCATAGTTCGCCCCCCACGTGATATCGAGATAACAAAAGTTGTTTTCTCCCGATCTCGACTTAATTTTCCTACCACAAGTGTAGCTAAAAAATGTCCACAATGGATTTATAAATAAAGTTAAATTCTAATCTAAAAACTGGGCGTTATTTGAGTCATTCCATTTAAATGCTGTTAAAAGTAGCATATTAATGTGTTTGTACTTTAGAGACGGTCCCTAAATTTACTACTAGAAGTGATGAGCTCTTTCAGCTTGAGCTAGTGCCTAATCCGAATAAAATCAAATTTGTTCATCCATGCTATTTTTGCTATCTTCAAACAAAACAACACGTTCTGTCGAGTAAACAAGCACATCACAAGAATACAACTTTCACGATCATGAGAAAATTAAGTCGGAATCATGAGAAAACAACTTTTGTTATGTGAAGATGACAAGAAAATTAAGTCGTGATTATGAGAAAATAATTTTTGTAATGTCGAGATGACGAGTAAATTAAGTCGAGATCACAAGAAAACAACTTTGTTATCATGAGATCACGAGAAAATTAAGTTGAGATCACGAGAATACAATACTACAAAAAAAAAACAATGGATGGCCGCTTCCGGCTTCCGTATGATATACTAAATAATTGCTAAATTTTTATTTTTAGGAAAACCATTTTCTTTAATGCATGAATCATATACTTCACTATATCGACTAGCTTCACTATAAGCACTTGTTGTATGGAAAAGACTCCTTGAAAAGTCATACTAAAAAATAAAACATAAGGGTTAGAACCAATATGTGGGTGAGTTAATAATGACACAGTTTTTTGGTATGTTTTTGTGTGAACTGTTCCATTAAAACTGTGAATATTCTGTTGATGGTGTTCTCAGTAAGCAAGTAATGTGTCATAATGTATGAAGCATGATCTGTCTTGTATTATTCACTTATGGGTTTGGTAGGTATTTGTGAAGCTTATGTAGCACAGCAGGATTTTGTGAACGTCTTACCTGTATGGGTTCTGGTGTGCGCCCCCGCCCTGATCTTTCTATCTGTGACACTCATTTATAGCAGTGGATGAACAAGAGCAAAACAAGAGTTCGGACTACTCGGTAGGGAGGGTCCAGTTCTGTCTGGTTACTGTTCCATCCAGAGATCTTTTACTGAGACTTCAACTTTGTCTTCATGTCATTTGGATCTGTCGACAAAAAAGGCTGTAAATTAAAAACTTAATCTGAGTCATATGATATGAAAAAAAGGTCTGATTACCTACTAAAGGCTCTAAATATTGCAGTGAGGCTGTTGCAGTACCTAAACAAATCCCTTTCTTACAAATACAGTATTTAACAGGTAAAATTAAAACACATGCACAGAAACCAATAAAAACATTGTGTTTTGTTAACAATAATACCAATAAATTATTCCTTCTGCATACATATACAAGAGTATCATTGTATCGCATGTTATAATTTTATTATAGTAAAAGTAGTAACCGTGTTTTGGGGCGTTTGATTACCATTTGTTATATAGTTTTACCACTACGATATAATGGTTAAACTATGGCTATTGTGGTGTGGCCATAGTAAATTTATGTTTACAATGATTTTACTACATATAAAACAAAAATCTACTACGGTTACTAGTTAAGTTAATGTTTCGATTCTTTCAAGTGTAAGGAAATGAATAATATTGTTTGTCAAATTCTTGTGGATCACCTCGTGTCAATGAGATAAACTGCTTTATCACAAAATGACGAATAAACGAGGAAAGAAGGCGTGTTTAAAACATCATTCGTTCCGCGAGGCCTACAGTAAACCCGTGAACGGTACAATTTTGTAATATTCATATTAATGTTCACTGTTTCATAGGTCTGAAATTAAGCCAGTGATCTCTTTGATCGATAAAAATGTCTATTTTGATCTACACTAGCACGTATTTACAGTGTGCATTTCACAGCACACTGTATAGAATATATCTTTGAATGATTATTTTATTATAGACCATGCGTGATCTGAGGATGACACAAACATGTAGCCTACGCGTTTATAATGTGCATCGTAGCCGTATCGTGCTCGTATTCCTCCGGGATATTTGCACGACATTTCAACAGCCGCTCATCGCTGCTGTTACATAATACAATTGTAAAGATCGCAGTGTCGCATCAATCCCGTACAATGCAAACTGCATTGCACGCCGATCTTCAATCAGACGCGTAATGTCGTTTTAACGAAAAAGAAGAAACGCCTATTTGAGCCGCAACCGTCGACGCGTATATTCGCCATAGACATAATGCGTGCTGCATAATTTCAGCGCTTCATCGAAGCCTCATGTTGCCAGAACAACTATGCAGCATTTCTCTCACAGGCCGTTTGGAGATGTTTCGTTACATAATAGCGTGCGTGCACACACACACACACACACACCATATTCGCAGCGGTGACCGTGTCGAGCCTGTTACAGTAACAGTGTGCGGATACTTGTGCAACACGGCATGTCACACCCGACCGCCAAGTGTGGGCTATGGAGCCTCGGCGCCCCGTCCTTCACCCAAAGAGCAGTAATTCTAGCGCACTACAGGCCCTAAGCACACTCACTCGGTCCATATCTGCGGTGGACGTGTTAAACTGAGCATTCCGACGCATCAGTCACCACCATCGCCTTCTTTTATATAGGCAGTAACACTTGACAAACACGCACAAGTCAACCATCGGATGGACATCGCGCCTTAAGCGTTTCGCGTAACATCGCTTTACACCCGGCGACTGTTGTTTTCCGTACTAATTCTCGTTTTTACCGGTCCATAGGGCGACATCAGCAGACATGCATTATATCGGAACGTTTCGTCCTGAAATAATCCCAACTTCGGCAATGCCATGACAGCTGATCGGCAGTGTATTGACAGAGGGTGTTGCATTTGGCCATTGGTTATTCGCCATGTCAAAACTCAGGGCTAATGCTGCATTAAAGCCCAGAGGTTGAGCACGCAAACGCTTCTGACATCCGACTCGGTCAAATGTCTTACATGAACACGGTGATCATCAAATAACGTTTTTTTCCACGAGAATCCGTGTTAGTAAGCAGTCCTACATAAAACATGACTGATCACCCCAGAAAAAGATCTGACTCACCGCGGACATCTCTCCACTGCCGAAGCGGCACCGCGTCGAGCGCACGGGATCGTTCGGTGTCCTTGTTATCGGTTAGGGCGATGTGTTGTTTGCAGTCATCGAGGACATGGGGACAGGGCCACAGTGTTGCTAAGCTCTTTCGCGCTTGTGCTCCCGTCGTTTCCCAGCCTCTCCCCCTTCATACAGACGCGGTGCCAGTCTCCACGCGCCTCAACACTCCCCCTAAAGGCCTGCGAACACGCAGCGCTGCTTTCACCTGTCCTCCTCCTCCTCCTCCTCCTCTGAGAAACACAGCTGGACGCGCATCATAATATCAGGCGACGAAATCAGACGAATAAAGACTCGTTTTTATAATATCTATATTATCTACATATTCATCATTGTTGGATCCTGTATGCATCATAGGCTCTCAGAAAAAATGGTACATAATCTGTGACTGGGATGGTACCATTTCAAAAAGTACAACTTTGATCCCTTAGAGTTCTTATTAATAGCTGAAACTTACATATTTGTATTTAAAAAATTATATGTAGGCTACAATATCTGGTACATTTTATGACCTTTGTAAAGGGTACCACTACCATCCCAGTGACGGAGCTTTTGTACCTTTTTTTGACAGTGTAGGAAATTATTATTACCCATGATGGATTTGGATGATTTGGATTGATGCCAAAGTTATTTTATTTTAGTAAAAGTCATTTTTGGAAGTCAATAATCCTGATTATTATTACCCAGTGTGATGGTATTTCCATAAATTTGATGGCATAACTTAACCTGTTAACTGTCACCGGTCCTCAGGAGGAACATCTATGTTATTTTCCTATTCACTTTAATATTTCATAGTTGAATTTTAACTCATGACAAACTATAAATTGATAAACAAGATACAAGACTCAAGATTAAATATTTGACACGTTTTTATAACATTAAACATAAACAAAAAAATGAACTAATTAATTTTTTAATGTTGCTGTAATTTATAAAAATGTTAAAAGACTTGTCTAAAAAATGTCAAATGTCAATTGTCTACAAAAATGTCTAATATCTAAAAATAAAAATATTGTAGGTGCATTTTTATGTGTATTTCAATTTCTGCTGTGGCAGTTATCAGGTTAAAAAGGCATTTTCAAGCAAGAAAAACCCGATTATAAAAGCCAAATTAACCCCACAGGGCTACAACAGAATCAATAAACCCCAGTGAAGTCTTTTTGGCACATGAAGTGCATTCCTTTTCTTGGCTGATGATTTCAACTTACATGCTTCCAATACATAACAGAAAACAAATTCTCGGAAGGCAATTCTTGCTTATATCATACTTCAAAAATGAACAACATACTGTGCATCAAGTTTGAAACTGTTCTGAAAATGCTCTATAAACACACTAAATGAGCCCAACCACATCGCTGAGGTAGTTTAACCTCAAATGTGCTCATTTGAACATACAACTATACACAACGGTCATATAAACATCCAATTTGAGTTGATGCACAGTTTGACATTCAACAGGTGCTTTAATAAGTTAATAAGTTATTGTTTTGGACGTTGAATCTCACAATTGCATGAGGGTCCCTCCGCTGATGCCTTTGGGCTTCTCACGACCGTAATACATCCATTTTTTAGGGTAAGTGTCTGTGTACAGAAAGACAAGACAGCCCTTGTTTCAATTTAAGAATACTCAAAGGATGTTTTAAATCTCATCAGAAATGTCTTAGAAGCATTAAATCATGATTAGAACATATAAACACACACAACAAGCTTTGTGGTCTGCTTTCCATTTACACAAAAGCAGGGAACGTTTTCCACACACTGTGTATACACCATTGTAATTTAGACCTCCACCCCAACTGTATGCTAGTTTGCACTTTGCTGTTCTGAAGGGAAGGGACACGTATAAAGGGTAAAGTAAATACAGGACTATTTGTCTAATGCTCAGCTGACAAATGGGTCTGGATAGATTGCCAGATCTTTGCCCTTCATAGGTTCCTCATTGCCTTAAGGTAGGGCTGTGCTCTCCACGGAAAGTGCTTGTTTAAAATCGGCCACCAAGGTTATTTGTTTATTCTAAAATTGTGTATGTGATGAAACCCCAAAAAATCTAAAACGTGCTTGAAAATGTTATCTGGTTACCATCATTCTTTATTACATCTTCTTTGTTGTTGTTTGGGGTGGCATGAGAACTAAAGAAGGAGTGATGAAAAATGTTTAATATCTGGGTTAACTATGTCTTTAAGAGAAATTTTGATGTATGTACAGTATTTACATACGTGGATGTATGTGTTTGTCTATGCAAACAATCTTTTAATGAAAAGCCCTATTGATGAAATGCCTGAAATATATATTTAAACGAATATAAACAGTGCTTACATATAACCTTTTTCAGCAAATGAAAATTTCAAGAATTATTTTAAAGAATTAAAAATATGTCCAGCATACATGGAATCAATTCCACAATGCACCTCAGGAAGTTTGCTTACATAATGCTAAGAAAATAATGAGCTGTATTTCAACTTTGAAGAACTTAACTAAAAATAGTTGAGGTGTCCTATTTGGTTTTGTGCACATCATTTTCATACTTCCATTAGTGTTACATCATACAGTAGTTTTGATCATATTACTACAGTATTATTATAATGCTGAAAATAGTAATAATACATACAAGGAGTGCAGGTGTGTATAAATGTTATAGTGTAAGTATAGTTATTAAGTACACACCCAACCACTTAAAATATAGGATAACTTTGCTTATGTGATCATGACGTGACATGCATACTATCATATACAGCATAAATTATATGCAGACAATTTATTGCAATGAAAAATAACTAAATCATCACTTACAATTTTGCAGAGATAGCAATCAGGGTCCAGCTGTCAGTGGTGGATCATCTGTCACATCTACTACCAACACTGGCACTGACTGATTTTAGTATCTGACGATTAGCGACTGCCAGAGGAGTTTATATTCATATGATTGACAGCCCGGTTGCTTTAGCATGATGGCTTAAACAGGAAGAAAAAGCCCTCGGACATGCACCCATCACAGGACTTTAGATGGGAGACTTTCGACCCTTCTCCTGCAGACCCTGTGTCATTAAGAGAATAAATCCAATCAAAATAAAACAGTAAATTCAATCCTTAATTTTAAAATTTTATAAAAGTAATAATATTATGCAAACCTAATAATAAATAAACCTAATTTGAAGAATAGCATAGATTTTATTAATGCTATTCTATCACAAATCTATAACAAAGTACAAAATAAGAACAGCGCTGTTTACGTGATGCTCTGTTTGCATCACGATAAGGATTTGGAGGTGATGGCAAATCTTTCAGTTTGACACTGTGTGGGTGCGTGATGAAATGCCACACCTCATAGTTCGTTTTAAGCCACATTCCTAATCTCCTTCAAATCCAGTTATAATTATACATTCACTCTCAAAACAGCACTTCCATAGTGACCTGAGTCATAAATCTAGTCTTACCATATTAAGCTTGCCGAAGATGCCTGCCGGGTAAAGTACCTGCCGGTCAAACTTGCTTAATGTGTCACTTTTAGGTGCTGGAAGGAGTTATAGATACAAATATATTTTTGGAGATTACAATGAATAAGAATGATGTCCAGCCCACCTCTCTAAATTATGTTGACTAAAGAAAGAAACTGTACAGTTAAATTAACATCTTCTGTGTTTCACCCTTTGACTAAAATTTATAAAAAAGTTTTCTTTGTATTTTCTCAAGCAGCTTCTTGAGCTCCCACCTTGAAATGCTTTTTATACAGTATTAAAAGAATTCACATCTATTTTTATGTGCTCTTATTTGCTGCCGTTTTTCATTATGCAGAAAAAGTCAAGCCTTTTAATATTTAAAAATAAAAACGTATTTTACTTTTATTTTAATTGTATATGACAAAAATTACAGCTTAATATGTTGGTACAATAGTTTTCCTGCAATTAACTTTTCTGACATTTGAGCATAAACTTTTAGATTAAAAGTGATTTTGCACAATTACAATAACTACTGTCATAATAACTAACATCTGTTTTTTTTTATTTTAAAACTACCATGTTTCGTAGTGATTTTATTTTACACCACTAGATGGAGCTGCTGTACAGCGCAGTAATTCCCAATCTTTTTCCCAGAAAGCCACATTTTCTTCACTTTATTCACGACCCTCCAGGCATGCATATTAAAATTTTTATTTTTGCACGTATTTTACTGTATATAATCCGGCAAATCTGTGTACAATATGCAAAACTCATGCTCACTGCTAGTGACGTCATTCCATAAACAATATATAATAAATATGAGTTAATTTATTAATAGATCTGTGACTTTAGTGACTGCCATGTGAAAAGATGCAGATGTATTCTGTCTACTTTTTAGCCATCTCTATGGGCTATACAAGCCAACACAAACCATACATTATCAAACTGTCACGTGTGGTGCCATCAAACATATCGAGTAATTTGAACTAAAAATGTTTTTGACTTTTTTCACACCACAGTCAAACTTGCTGTTTGTAGCGAATACTTATACTTACTTAAATAATGTTTTATAAGTACAGTCAACGTTGAATTTTTTAGTACACTTTACCGTGTCAGATTTTGGACAGGGTAATGCCGCCCTCTGCTGGTCGACATGGCTTACTTCTTAATGTCGTCAAACAGGTCCTTATTTCACTATTTAGATTCCCTGAATACCAACATAATGTACATATAAAATGTTTAATGGACAGGAAGGAGTTTAAAAAATTTCTATTTACCTCACTAGTGATTCATATAAAGGCAACATGCTGCCATCCCGATGAAGTTATTTTGAAGGCGATGATGAGATCAGGAAGTCTTGTCAAAACTTTTAATACACACAGGACATTTTAATATTTTTTATTCCAAAGATTAAAATATTTTAGCACTGACTAAACTATTCAGCACACTGTTTTGATTGTTTCATTGTAAAGTCATGGAACATTAGGGATCAGGTTAGTAACATTTTTATGTGGAAATTGTTATTTAATGGTTTGTGTGCAAGTATTAAAGCCCAAGTATTAAACTCACCCTGCCAGATGAATTTGAGTTTTGAAGTAATCGAGCAGGTATGTGGCTTGTAGTTTAATTAATGAATAAATTTACCGTTGACTTAAAAATAACCAAGATGATGTAGTCATTTTAGCAGATTTAGCATAATTTATAAGACACCCTGTTGTTTAAATTGCAGTGAGTAAATAACAAACTTCCCACATTTACACTTAAATGATTAGTACTGTACTGATTTTTTTTAGACCTAATACAATACTTACATCTCTCTTTCAAGCTCATTCTTTGTTCTGCCCTTGAATGTCACTCCATCCTCTGCTCTGCTCCGCCCCTCATATCCCATAACCACTGCAGTCTGTTCTCCGCTGACCGCTCACCACTACTCTTATACTGTCAGATTGGACAATGCAAGACTGTCTGCTCAGGTACAGTACTCATTCTAATCTCTCATCTGCTTAATCTCCACTACAACATGCCCTTCCTTCTTCACACGTCTGGTACTGCTGTTATCTCTGAAATATATTTGCTGTTGTTCAGTATACTGGGCTTGAGTAACGTGTTTTACATGATGTACTCTTAAGCAGTTTTCTATGGTTGAAATCTGTTGAAAGCTGTTGTAACTTTTTCTTTTATAGCCTTCATAATCTTAAAACGTAAGGGATTTGTTGGTATTTTAATGTAACTGTATAACTGACTCATAACAGTATTCTCCTTGAATGTAAATCAGTATTCTGCTGAAATGTTATATACAACCTAATACATGTTGCATAAAAAATATTATTATATTGATTAACTTTATAAAACAATTTATTGCCATATTGGTATCTGTGTTTGTATCACTTTGGCTTGATATTAAAAGCAATTACATTTGAACTTTTATCTAAATTTTTTGTACTCTAAATTTTTGTTTTTTACATTATGGTTGTTATGCTTAATTTCTTGCGAACAAATTTATTTGGGAATTTTCAGTTGGACCATTACTGTGAATGCTTTTAAAAAACTTTACTTGTAAAAAAAACTTGTTGAAATAAATGCTTATTATTTAAAATGTCATCTGTTGAATTGTTCATTGCAAAGTGAAATTTCAGTTATCTGTATTGATCAAAATTTCTATACTGGCACATCACAACTTTATTTAAATATTTGCATAGAGTAGGATATTGTTTAAACATCCTAATTGGTAATAAATTTGGAAAGTGTTTTAGAAGCACATGTATCTGTTGAATAGTGATGGTTTCTGCTCATATACATAGCTGCAGAATGGACGGCTGGTATGCGAATTGTTTTAACAGCACAGTGACAAGATTGTGTAGGTGAAGCATCACATTAATAACGGTCGGATATCTCTCTCTGGTTGTGTTCTGTGTTTCTCTCTGACTCATGACCACATGTCTATCAACACACTGCTGGAAAGGAAGGGTGGAGAAAACATGCAGAGTGCTAAATGGCCTGATTTGCTATTAGCCAGAGTGCTTGCTCATCTCTTTCTGCTCGTCTCTATGGGACAGGGTGTCGTCTGGAAGGCCGTGATTGCTTTCAGAGAGGAAATTCAATGCTTATAGATATTGACCTTCTTGGGCAGCATGATGGTACAATCTGTTCAGAAACAGACTTCATTTGTGAACGACTCCCACATAATCATGTTTAGGGCATTTTTCATGCCAAAATCAATGAAAATTACATTATGATTTTATTTGACAAAAATACAAAAAGGAAATTCTAATCTACTATTGATATTGAAGTATTTATACATTACAGTAGTATTTGTTGTACAGTCTTACTGCTGAATTAGGTCAAACAAATAATTGTATTACGATTATTTTGTTAAAATGAAAAATGACTTTACTTAACTAATGATACACTAATAAGCACATTAAGTTAAGTGATAAGCAGTCTATCTATCTATCTGTCTGTCTGTCTGTCTGTCTGTCTGTCTGTCTGTCTATCTATCTATCTATCTATTACCAATACCAAATAAAGATTATTTAAACTTAACTGTCCTTTCTGTATCATGTCTCAGGACCCGTATGATCCCAGTGAGAGATGATGAGGCAGAGTCTCAGAGAAAGGCCAAATCACGGCAGGCCAGACAGACTCGGAGGGCTACACAGGTGTGAAGCAGCCATATAAATTAAACGGCTAATATGTTAAAGCTGAAATCTAATTCTTTTGTATAGAAATTTTAAAGGAATTTTACATTTTTAGGGCATTACCCTCTCAGAGCTGATGGAGGCAAAGAAAACCTTCAGCCCATCAAAGCTGGACATGCGATCAGATGAGATGTGCAGATCCACTGAGGAAAAGTGTTTTCAGAGAAGAGTTCCTGAAGACAGAACAGAATCCAGCTCTTCCTCTCTGATGCCTGAAGAACACACCAATGAGCGTCTGGATGAGGTAAACACAGATACAGCCCAACGTCAAATCTAAATCCACTTTTATTATACATCATTACATTACTTTTAACGTTCATTGGTTTTTTATTTAAAACCTAACAAATGCATTTGTATGAAATGTATTATATAATATTTTTATCTAATGCAATCAAGAGTGTATATTTATATATAACACATGGATATTTCCCTCATCTAAAACAGAAAACATGAATATAGACTGATATTTTTCTGATGTACGGACTCGGGGGATTAGGAACGTATAAACAGATTGTTTAATATATTAACAAATTCATTCTCTGAGACTTTTGACTGCAAACGTCACATCCATAAAACGCAGGAATTGCTCTTATACCTTTATGATAATAATTTACTTGAATAAACTTGGTTTACTGTTGTATTCTATTTGTATTTTGGATATTGACATTATAATAAATTATGTTTAACATGAGCGCTGTGACGTAGTCGGCCAATAAAATTGAGGCAGAGATGTGAGTCATGGCTGCGGGGCGGGGTTTGCATTTAACTGGTTTGGGGGGGAAAATCACGCTAATGAAAGTGCGGACGATACCACCTGGTGCAATAGAGGGGGATAATTTTTTTTTGTCTGATTTATTATGACGAACTCACATTTAAAAAGGAACAGAAACATTGTTATAAAATAAAAAAATTATACATATCTGTCATGTGCGCTACTGTAATATTCATTTGAAATATTTGAGGGAATTGCTGGATATGGGTATTAGGTGGCTCCCCCACAAACCACGCCCCTGAAAGCAATTATATTTATACATTTTACATTTGATTTAAGCGTATTTATTTTTGACATATGACATTCAATAATGCATTTTTTTGTTATTTATGTATTCTTCAAGCAAGGAAACTGGAAAAGAAGATCAGCAAATAAATGTGAGAGAACGTCATTTTGCATCTCATCAGTCAGAGGTGCATGTGGTTTTACTCCCAGCCCTGAGCAATCACAACACTTTAAAAGGTAATGATTTACCTTAAACTTTGGTTTCTGGACATTTTGAAAGTTCAGGCACACTAACATTTGCTCACTGCTGTCTGATCTGTCGAGTATAGAGTCTGAATGCACAGATGAAAATGAGAACATTGTTTATGGCTCCTCTGAAGTTACTGTGGGACATCTAACGGATGACAGTGACTGCTTTCTCACTGAGGTACTTGTTTGTTTGTTATTACTCATTGCTGTTATTTTCACTCATGTTTTTTATGTTCATTATGTAAATAGCTTATGAAGTGCATCTAAACAGAATTACAGTCTCACTTTATTTTGTTTAGTTATTTTACTTTCACATCACTAGATGGAGCTGCTCTATAGCAATCGACATTATGTGGGAAAACTTATTTGGCCCGGTGGAGCCGCAATTTTAACATAGATGTTTAACTTTCACATAAATAACATAGAAAGACTATTTTTTCTAAAGATGTATTCGGTCAGGTATTAAGCCATTGATGGTTTTAATTTACACATAGACACATGTACAACTTACAATTTATTAATTTATACGTAGACACATATAATATACATAGAGTGTTTCGATGTTTTGAGATGTATTTTACAGAGAGGTAAAATGTTTTTTAAGTTGACATGGTCTCTTAAAAATGCAGCACTCACGGACCAAGATGCTAAAAAAAGACGACACAGCAATGAAAACGCTGTCTGATGCGCATGTTATTGTGTACATAGACACATAATTAACAAAGAAACGAAATGACAGAATATGGCAGATAGAATGTAACACTCAAGAAAAAATAATTTTGTGTCTATTGTGTGAATCATCCGATTATAGCTACAACTGAAAATTATAACAGTGGCTCCCTAAATAATGTAGGCCTAGCTTTGGCGACCTCTGGTGGAGGGTTGTGACCACCCACGTGGTGAAAACCTGAAGTAGAGATATACAAAATAAATAATACTACAAAAGAATTGTACACTGTTATTCCAAAACAGCAGACATGATGTACAATGCTTGTAGATGGTTCAGTTGAGCTTAAGTTCTGCTAAGCTTCACATGGTGATGTTGATGGAAAAAAGTAGTGAGGACAGGTAGGGAAGTCTTGTACATTTCCAAACCTTCTGTACACCACAGATGCAATGTTTTTAAGTGCATTGTATTTGTTTTAACTTTGAAATGTGTTCACACTTTAACTATTGCTGTAAAATCATCCAAAATAGTGATTTTCTAATATCAGGTGTAAGCAGGATCAATGTTATCTGCAGTAGCCAGATCCCTTACCGTACCCCTGAAGACTCCATACTTTAGTGTGCATGTTAGGTAACTGCACATTCCATACCATGTAGGGCAAAACAGCCTATTCCAGGCACTGTTTTGACTCACTAATTCTCCCAGCCTTGAGCACTAAACACATAATAAATCGAATCAAACAAAGAGGGAAAAGATAAAATGTAAAGAGAAAGAATGCAGAAGAGATGTACTGGCTGACAGAAAGTCCTTGAGGCTGCGTGAGAGAAAATCTATATGCGGCAGTGAACTTATCCCTGGAAAGGTACAGTGAATCCCTCTTCCATTCCGTCAGCTGTTTCTCTCCTGGTTCAGAGATCTGAATGGCTTTGGGGAAGCCGGTGTGTAACAGGAGAAAGAGTCTGTGCAGCTGCTGGTTATATCGGTCTGTGATAATTAACTCTGATATTTACCATGATTGAGCCTGCTTATGGTTATTATGGAGGGATGACAGTTTGTTGTTGTTTAAATATTGATGGGTTTGTTTTGTGTGGGCATTTATATGTGCTGATACACGTGTCATGATGAGGCACATTCCAGAAGTCTTGTGGTTTTTGTTTAGTTTCATTTTTGTTTGTTTCGTTTAGTTTTGATGTATGGATTAACTGGGTAATGCTGAATCTGTGGACATGGATTTGACGGAAATGGATACATCTTTTGAATTGCATGATGAATTCAATTCCAAAACAAATTTGACATAAAATTTGTCAAAATCAGCAAAATATGGTACAGATCATAGGTAAAATGTCCTGAAGGTTGAACACAGCACCACCTAGTGTTCAGAAGACATAAGAAAAAGAGCTTTTGCTAAATTTTGTCTTCTTGTTTGATGCCGCTTCGGACAATATCTTATTGATCATTTTCCGATAATTTGCTTGGCTTCTCCTACAGTTTTAATAAATCATTCAATTGTCCAATAAATGTAATAAATGAATAAAAAAATTATCTCAGAACTGTGTCGCACAGAAATGATGGAAGACATGATTAATATTTGCTTTCTGAATATTTGCCTGGTGTTCATGTTCGTTGTTAGGGCCGGGTATCGATTCAGTTGTTCTGATTCTCAAGCTCTCAATTTGATTTAATTATCGATTCAGTTCAATGACTGTAGATATATGAAAAAATTTTGTGTGAGGTAAGCATCTTGTGACTTTTTCAAGACACAGATGCAGCTATTAAAATGTTGGCTTGATGGAAATGAGTTTCGGGAGACCTGTTTAACAAAATGGATTTCTGCATTTTGTTAAACAGGTCTCCCGAAACTCATTTCCATCAAGCCTTCTGCATTCAGGTCAGACTGATACAAAACAGTGAAGATATGTAAATGTCTTTGCTTAGATAACACAATTTTAAACCAAGTGAAAGATGGCACAAACACTTTTCAAGCTAAACATACACACACAAACACAATTAAGAATTTTTACACTTAGTAACACCATAAATAAACAGTGTCAAGTCTTACTACGACTGTAAAAATGATTTATGTCAGTTAAATAATACAAAATATTAGCCTAATAGAATGACTTGGGTGTACTTTTGTGATATACTGTTTTTGCATTGTATACGCTTATATGGCATTATTATAAAATGCTTAAACGCACAATCTGAGGCTGTATCTGCGGCTGTAAGGTTTAGATCCGATGAATGGATAAATCTTAGGAGTGACCCATTATAAAACTGCAAATCATGGATACATTTTTTAAAACTTTCCTCTCATAAAAAGACTAAATGATCTGACAGAGTTCAAGACACTGTGTGTGGTAGTTGGGTGGACTGTGGGATATTAGTGTATATTTGAGTGTGTGTTTTATATACAAGTTGTTTACAAGTTTATATATTTTTATATTAATAATATTCTCTAGAGAAACTGTCTATATTTAGTAAATGTGTATTTTGTGTTAAAATGGATTTGGTATGACACAAGTGTGTAAGACTGGTGTTGTGTGTGTAAGTGTGTGTTTATAGTGGAAATGGCCTTATGTTGACCCCAGAAAAAAACAGCAACGAGTGATCTCTTGGAAATTTAATTTCTGCTAGAAACATTTCCATCTTGCATGTGTCTGTTTTTATATTTTCTACACAACACTTTTCAGTTTTGCCTACATTCATTATATTCTTTTCTTGAAGAAATCAGATGTTCAAAACCATAGGAGTTGTTATTGTTTTTACAGATAATCAATGTTCTCAGTGTGATAATGACACAATATGATAACTAACTGTACTTTTGATGGGATTCTAGTCCTGCGTAGCCAAACCTGCCACTGAACGCTACACAATGCAGTGTATTCTGTCCAGGAACCACCTAGTAATACAGAAAAAGACAATCTAAATTATTTGTTTTATTTGTAAAGCAACCAGCCAGTATTGGTTTTGTATCTTTGTACTATTTAGAGGAAGGCTTGTCTGAAATAGACTATATGACAGTGACAGAATATACATTACATTCGATAACAGTGGTATAAAACATCATGCACATCAACCTAATACCTATAAATGAAAAACCCACTGTGCCCCATAGGTTACATAAAGCCAACCAATCAAATCAGAGCGTGCCAGATCCAGAAAACTGGCCGGGGAACACCCTGTAGATGTATTCCATTGAAAATAATGGCAATTCAACCTGAAATAAACCAATGATTCAATCAAGCAGTGATTCATTGCTTTTGTTTCCCATTGATTTGGATGCAGATATCAAGATTAGCTTGCGTTCTCATCCAAGAGAACGAACACTAAATTTAAGTGCTTGAGGATGTGAACGTTCCATCTGGAAAGTCATGAGAAGAAGAGGTCACAATTCTGCTTAACCCAAGACGCAGATGCAGCTATATTGAAACTCTGGCTCCCAGACTGAAATCCATTCTGTTAAACAAGCCTCCCAAGACTCATTTCAACCAGTTTGCTTCATCCAGGCCCGTGGAAAAGAAAAGCCACTGTGACCAACTTGATGAGGTGTACTCTATGGCTCGGGTTCATCGCTGCATATGGCTTTGAGTTTTCTCGTGCCGTTAGCCAGAGACAGAAGGGACGAAATCATAGGGAAGGGAAGCGGATGTATTTGCTTTTAAAGTGCAGACTAGGTCCAAATGACATTTGTATCCGTTACCCAAAAATAAAAATTGTCTTTCTTTTGTGGCTGACACAAATAATTAATGCAACACAACTTACAAGTTTAATTTAAATTTAAAATGGCGAAGTATCAGTAGCTCTTTTTATTACCCGTCTTGTCTGTTTTATGCGTTATCACTTTGCAATTCTGCTGAAGCTTTAACGCAGTATTCATACAGAATTTACGTTCTGAAGTCAAGAACATTTAATAGAAAACAGTCATTTAACCTCCCTTCAGTTTGCTCAAATGTCAGTAACTTGTCATAAATAATCAAGCACAAAAGCTAAACTCGAAGGGAGCTCCGAGCGAGAGCTGACATCATTTTAACACAGAGCCCGTCTGTCTCAAGAGCTCTGACAGTGACCCTTTTCAATCTGATGTCATCTTAAAGCATTTCCATGACACATATGGTACAGCCGGAGTGGAAAATCCAAGAGAGCAGCTGGTGACAATATTCTTAAAGCTATGTCAATACACTACAGCTTGCGTATAACTATAATGGTACATAAAATCTCACCGTCTCTTTTAATGACGTAGTGTTAATATATGAACCTACAACATTACAGGTGATAAAACAGGTCAGATGATAACGAATTGAATTCAGACGTGCCCATGACTAATAATGTACGCACAGTGCCGTGATATCAACACAAACAAATCATGACACATACAATTAAAAAGCTGACTATTCAAATAAAAGATTATGGAATGGGGCTAATGAGAATATAATTCTACTGTATTTAGATGACTCATACTTTTGCTTACAACAAAGAAGCATAATTTAGGCATAAATGCGCTCGAAGCTAATAGGGAACATTCTTAGAACTTTCATTCTGTAGTTCTTTTAAAACGTCCTTGCAGTAACATTAAAAGAGCATTTTATCAACATTAACATTGTTGTTAAAAATGTTTAAAAAATTTGATGTAAAAAAACATTCTTTGACATTGTAAGTGTAACGTTTAAAAACAATCAGACATAATGTTTTCATAACGTAATGGGAACGTTAGGACATGTTTTAACTGTGTTAACTGGGGTGTTAAAGTAACTCATACTCTTTACTTTCAAAACAAACGACAGTATTTTACAGTAAAATAAATGCATAGTCTCCCTAAATCTAATAAACTTTTTAGCATTACAGTTAACCAGTCATTAAATGTTTATTGTGGTGTTTTATATACCAATAAAATGACATTTTTACAGAGATGGTAAAGCAACTGGCATTGAGCCAGAGAAAGAAATCAAACAAAAGAAAGAACAACACAAAAGGATAAGTGATCCTGTGTATGTCAGGGAGAGAAAGATCGTGATGAACCGAGTGGGACCGAGCGGAACCCGTTTCTTCATGTTTTTCTCGCGTCTGTGGAGTTACTGTAAGCAGTGAGAACTGTGAGGGAGGGGTTTCAGTCGACCGTAAAGTTAACAAAGCACACTCCTTCCATTCTTTAGGCGTGTTTGCATGAATGAGTGTTAAAGAGAGAAAGACAGCTGTACTGTAGGAGACCACGAACGCTGTTTATGTTTTTGTGAGATAGACGGAAATAGAGTCAAAGGGAGTGGAGATAGAGAAGCAGTGTGGTGACTCTGACTGTTTTCATTTTTCTCTAATGACCACTGTGCCGTGCGGAGGACAGGAAACACGGATCAGCTGTCACACACACACACACACACACACACACACTGCAGTGGGACGTACTTCTCTGGACACACACTCTCTCTCGCTCAGTTGCACCTGTTGAGCTCGATCCACCACACATCCAGCAGTCATGGATGTATCCTGGACTTTGTAAGAGTGTGTCTGCAATTGTTCGAGATCTGCACTTCTTCTGAGGAGAGAGATGTCATCGCTGTATTCGCGCAACAGGGATCTCTCGTCTCGCTCTAGAAAGTCCCTGTCGGACTCGCCACCCTCGTCCCCCAGCACCAAAACCTTCAGAGTAAGAGCCAGCTGTTTGTCAGCTTAACAAAAATTGGCTGTGTTGTGATTGTCATGTTGTAATACATTCATAGTTCATTAGACGAAATATTTTTTTTGTGTGTCATGAATTAGTATGTGTAATATAATATTTCTATATGTTTTTTTAAAACAATTTTTAAGTTAAAAATGGTATTGTGGTTACATAGTAGAGGCACAATAGGATTCTTTTAACAACTAAAAATAGAAAATGTGAAAATTATTAAAATTCCATATCTATAAGAAATATATTTATGGATTACTACTAATCATTAGTGATGGAATTTGTTGAGGGTTTAACTTTAATTTTTCACTTTTTATCTTAAAACGTGCTTCCTTAACATTCCTGTAACATCCTTAAATCACACAGGGACGACACGGGTCATCAGGTATCCGATGCAAGCTTAGATGCAATGAAACATTTTCATGTTAAATACGTACTCAAGTCGTAAAAGATGTATTATTTTCACTAGTTGTCCTTATGATTTATCAGTACAGATTTTTGCTTTAAAGAGTTTTTGGTGCTTATATTAAAACAGAAGATCTTTGTGAGCTCATAAGATTGTGTTGTTGTGCTTTGACATCAGAGAATGTTATGGGTGAACAGAGCTGTACTGTCTGTGATGTACACAGTGATTCAGTACAGAAGTGGGAGTAATTCCCAGTGGTCATGGGTCACTAAGTTTTAAAATTACTCCAAGTCGAGTAGTGCTTTGCTAATAAACAATGCGGTAAAAAAATGCTGTTTAAAAAGCCAAAAAATGATCATAATAAATGTTTTTCAAAGGGCTTGTATGTGCAGATTTCTCACATAAAACAAGCATTTTTAGACCAATTTAATTTTGGGAATCAGTGTCTGTCCATGTGTCTGTCCAGACTAATATTATAGGCATATAAAATGTTTGTCACTAGATAAAAAGTCATTTTTGGCGCATTTAAACTGAAATGATTTTATATTTCATCTCGACTACCCATGTATTGACCTTAACACCTAACCTATTTAAATGCATATAGTTGTGGCATTGCTAGATTTTGAGTCATTTAATCAGTGCGTATGTATGTGTATTTGTGAACAGGGCTTGTCCTGTTTTATCAGGTGTTAATAGATTTTTTTTAAATGCATTCTAAGCTGAGCTCATATTAGCCAACACTGCACCCAGATTATCCAATAGGTCCTTATTAGACCGAAACACCTCGCCTGGATAAAATAACCTTATTAGGATAAATCTCTCATGAGAATAAAACCTATTGAGTAATCCGCTCGACTCGGTTGCCCAGTAGGGCCATTTGGGCCAGTTAGGAACCACCCAGGCCACCCTAGAAACTGCATAGCAACACCCTGGCAATCACCCACAAAAATCTATGTTTTTACCTTTAGTTCGAACAATGTCTTTTGTAAATGCCAGAGTTTAAAAGTGCACCGTAATGCATTTTTACCACCATACTGCCATTTTCAAATCTCACCAATCCAGGATAATCTTATGGAAAAGGTTCAGATAGCATTTGTTGAAACGCTTGCTTTTTTCTGTCGGCTGCTGTTTTACCACTTTAAAATCCCATAAACAAACTCAAGGGTCTGTGAATGAACAGAAACGGTTTTGATGTGTTTACTTCAGCAAAAAAGAAAAGAAAAACCTCTCAGGTGCTGCGCCAAATTAAAGCTGATCTAGATTTCCTTTATTTGTACACACAGCACTGGCCAACATCACAACAGTCCCATTTGGACTGAAATGTACATGCTAATCTATGACATCACCGACCCCACATCTCAATCTGCACACTGTTACAGAGGTTTAATCTTTAGCGATCACAACAGTAGTTTCATCCCATAATGAGACAAGATTGGATAAAGGAAAAGAGCACAGCGTTTTACGTTTCCTCTAATCATAACATGCATTTTTTTCCCATCATCGAAACTGCACATGTGGGCTTGAAGTTTCCATGACGAGGACTAAAGCCTGTGCTCCCGCGTGAGCGAGCGAAAGTTTTAAAGAATAAACACATGTGTTTTGTTTGAAATGGTCGTCTGCTTGTTTACGAACGACTTTTTTACCCCAAACAACAGATTACAGAGTAATAAAACACATTTGACTGAGTGTGTGAAAGGTTTCAATTTTAACATGAAGCAGACCAAAAACAAATCATTCCTTCTAAAGCCGTCTGACTAAATGAATATATCACCTAAAATTGATGTCATATTGCAGTCCTTTTACTAAGTATGGTTATTAGTAAAAAGTTTAGTTACTGTGTTTTTTTTGGCGGATCGGTTATCAATATCATTACCATTTTTATATACGTATCATATTATTTATTTATTTGTATTACCATAGTTTTATAAATATCATTGTTAAAATATAGTTATTTATGATGGGGATAGTAAATTTACAGTTGGGTTTTTATGGTTTTGCTACAAAAAACGGTTCATTTTATTTTATTTACTCACCTTTGTCATTTCCTATATTTAGAAGTGCCGCAATAATTTAAGCGATGTACAATGGTAAACATTAAACCTTATCTGTCCTTATCTGAACTCCTTTAAAATATCAGTCTCTTATCGCAAGAAAAAAGGGAACGTAAAGTAACGAAAGTTCAGAGAGAGAGAGAGAGAGAGAACAGCAGAGCAAAAAAGCCTTTATTTGGAATTGCGTGTTGTACGCCTCCATTCGAATATGGTGATGCTCATATTTTCCATTTTGCAAGCTGGCAGACGGAGTAGCCGGCTCTCAAAGGGGGGATGAAGGGAAAGAGAGGATTAAAGGGGTTGTGTAGAAATACTTCAGCGAGAGCCAGATCCTGTAAATGTTACAGTTTGGGAAGTTATTGGATCAAGGTGAAGTCCGCAGCAGCGTGAAACAACCTCACATGAGATATGGAGATCATATGGGTGAAACGCATGGAGAATTTAGCAACCCCTGCTGAGGTCCACGTGTATTTTATCATGGCCTTTGATGTGGAACACAGGGTGCCGATGTCCCGGTGCACTAATCCAAGCTTACCCCAAGCAAATCCTCATTGAACCATTGTAAGAAAATTGTTCACAAATTGTTCTCAGATCTTTGTATAAAGGATGAGCGCCGCCATTCACGCCAATCCGGTGTAAGTTTGTTCACAATGGATCGATAGGTTACTGTTTATCCAGAGCTCACTTCTGCATGCTTGTAAGTCTGTTTTAGAGGCCATATCCATTAATCAGATTCAGTGTTATTTTTACTTGCAGAATGGAATGTCCGCAGCAGCAACAGAACTGCCTTACATGGTTTACTGTGGTGAAACTCTGATCTCTCTCTCTCTCTCTCTCTCTCTCTCTCACTCTCTCTCTCTCTCTCTCTCTCTCTCTCTCTCTCTCTCTCTCTCTTTAAGAACAGTGAGCGTGCCAGCAGGTGCCCATGGGTAATGATGACCCCTGAGTGTCTTTAAATGGGATAATGTGTCCTATAGTTTCATGTGATTTTTTTTAAGTAGGCGTAAGGGTCAGGTCAGGTTTACACTTGAAATTAAAGGGATAGATCACCCAAAAATAAAAATGATCCTTTATGAAACCTTTATGTCATATGTCATGACATGACACTTTCTTTTGTGGAACACAAAAGAAGATATTTGGCAAAACGCTGATTACCGGCACCCATTGACTTCTATTGTACCTTGTGTTCATACTATGCAAGTGAATGGGTAACCAGCATTTTGCAAAATATCTTCTTCTGTGTTCTGCTGAAGCAAGAAAGTCATACAGGTTTGACAAGACAGTGAGTAAATAATAAAATTATTTTTATTTTTGGGTGAACTGTACCTTTAAGAATGTAAAAAACGTAGGCTAGGTTGGATAGATTTAATGGTTTTAGGGATAACTAAGAGTTGGATTTGAGATTACGGTTAGTTTAGGACAGGGTTTGGGTTTATTACTTGTATTTGATTTGATTGGCATAGGTTATGGTAAGACAAGAATAGGTTTAGCTTTGTGATTCATGGGAATGTTGTTCCCGGTTTTAAAGGAATAGTTCACCTAAATGTGAAAAATCTTTTAGAATTTACTATAATCTCTTATTTTTTTTCAGTTCAAAAAATTATATATTAAATGCCTGTTGATAGCTAAGAATTGTTTTTTTTCTGATTGATATGCATCTGTAGACAAAATTCTAATAATAATAAAATTATTTACTTACTTATTTACTTATAATTATTTACTATTTACTAAAATTATTTCATATTTGGGTGTAATATTCATTCAATATAAAAATGAATGAATGTGATGTCCTGTTTTGGTAATTTAAGTTGTATATACAGATAATCTCCGATTTCCTTGTCTAATGGGTATAAACTTAGTACGTCAGAGGACAGAATGACCAAACATGACTATAAAAACACAAGAAAACATCTACTGAATACATGCTCATGATGTGCTGTATAACCACAAAAGGACAAAAGTCTTAGAGATGTTTACCATGTAAAAGTTCACACTGAAACAGCCCCGTCTCGTCGGTTACTAGGGAACCGTCCCAACTGTTTACTTCCCCCCAAAAATCAAGATAGTGACAGACAGTGACATAAACATTCATTATCATGTAAGGCTGTGTATGTGATGGCACAGTTCTTGTATCTTTGGTATTGTCAGTAGAAGTTATTATTTTTCTTGTCAGGCTGTAGTGACTGGATGTCCTTTTTTGGCATTGTTCAGCATTTGCCCTCAGACGGTGGAGACAGTGGACTGTTATTCCTCTCTGATGCATAATCTAGTGTTCTGCAGAGTGTCCAAACAGGATGTGCTCGCTTTAGAAGAGCAACAGAAGGGATTCTTTCTCTCCAAACTAAACAGCTTTTAATCTAAAGCGGTGCAAGAGAACATTTTACAAAGTGCACACAGATTCTGCAGTCAGAGTATTGCAGAATTGAACGGCAATGCATATTTATTTACTAATTATGATGATGATAAATCAGTATTTTTGACGCCTCAGACTGGTCTTACAGGATTCATAACAACTTGATGAGGTATGAGGTCGTATGATTAACTCTATCATATGATTGATGGCAAAAATGAAGACACACCTCTAACCCAACCTGAACCCAACCATCTCTGGCATTAATGCAAATAATACTAATGCGTATGAATGAGATCCTACTAATTCATACTAATTAGCCACCTCATAAAATAGTGTGTTTTTACAAAAGGTTTATTTGCTTATTAAAGGTACTTTTCTAAAATGACCATGAATAAGAACAATGATTTGTCTGAAGTTGTTGTAAATTCAGCTGAGAAATGCAGTAGGTTAACATTGAGACATAATGTTATTTCTATATGCAAGCACACACAAACGCCTGGTTTTCATTATATTTACTAGTTTAAGTGCTGACTGTTTTAACATTCATGTATTTGGCAAATACTTGTATCAAAAGCAAATTATAGTACATCATAATATCATTTTTTTATGAGTATGTGCAATTTCTGGGATCGAACCCATGACTTTAGTGTTTCCAATTCTTTTACCAACTAAGCTACAGAAAAGTTGTTTATGTTTGGTTAAAATATTTAATATATAATATATAAGTGTTTTTGTAAAATATAATTTAAAAATAACAAATCTTACTTTGTTTTTTCCTTTTACAGCAAGATCGGGTGTCAAGGTAAGGACCTTTCCTCCTTTGTTCAAAAGTATGCTCATGTTTTGTGATCAATACATGACATGATCACCTGTTCAATGACTTTCGTTTAAAAAATATGTGATTTATATGAAGCTGAACGATTCATTATTGTATTTGCTGGATGGGTGCAGGTCAGACTCCAGTGGCATTGATGCTCCATCAGACAGACTGACCACTCGAACGTACACGCGTCGAGAGAACAGACTCGCCTCTTTGAGCAAAACTGAGGATGATTCTGCTGACAGAGACTATAAGAAGGTCAGAAGAACTGAAGATCGATGATATGCGTGTTGAAATATATTGATTATACTGAAAATCGGTGTAACACACACACCTTTTACAAATTGTCATACAAGTAAGGAAAGGAAAAACAATAACGTGTAAAAGTTGCATGTTTAAAATAAGGGAGGACTGGTTGTCACAAATGGAGTACAGGGTCAAAGGTCAAAACTGAGCTATTCGTTAGTGTTATTACAAGATTTTTTATTATTTTTATTACATTTAGATTTTTACTACAACTATAAGATAACCTTCAAATATATCAAACCATTGTTTGAGCCAACAAAGAAAAAAATATTAATCATATTAAACGTGTGGCAACTTGCCCCAATATGACATTTCAAACCCTTTTTAAATATTTACCCATTTAAACCCATTTTAAACAGTATTAAGTTTGCTGTTACCCATCAACAGGAAAGAAGCTCCCTGTGGATATGGCAATTTAGCCACACAAACAAACTTTGATTTTTTTCAGATGTATGAGGACGCACTGTCTGAGAATGAGAAGCTGAAGTCTCGTCTGGAGAACAGCAAGCAGGAGCTCTCCAAAATCCGTTTGCAGCTCGACAGAGTCGCACAGGTGAGGGACAAGCCCAGGAGATGTGGATTGAAAGACAGATTATCTGTGCTTTTAATCAGTTTGACCATTAGCTGACGAAAAGCTCAGCTTGTATTAAAAACAACAGCAGACGCTTGGCCTCTGCATCCGCTCAGGCTCCTGCGGGTCTGAAAGCATTTGCAAGAAATTGCAAATAATACACCGTAAGCCAGTAATAAAACTGATCTTGCACCAACCATAAATCGTAAAAAAACAGTACATTAAATAAAGATTGCTTTTTAATATTTTAATAAAGTTTTATTAGGATTTTGCTTATGTGGATTTATTCTTTTTTTGTTTTTTATCTTGTGTTTCAGAAGCAGGACAGAATATCAGAGAGATCTACTGTATTTGAATCAGAAAAAAGGGTATAAAAAAATATATATATATCATATTTATATATAATCATTATAATCATTACTGACTTTCACTATAAAGAGTTTCTGTTTGTTTCTCTTTAGTTAGAACTAAGATCTTAAACTGATATTCCTCCTTCATGCTGTTATGTTTAGTTATTTTCAATTTATTTTGACAGCGATTTTAAAATATAATTTTCATTAATTATTTTAATTCTATTTGTATATATTTATTTCGAATATTTTATTGAATGTTACTGTTATATATACATATACATATACATATACATATACATATACATATACATATACATATACATATACATATACATATACATATATACATATATATACACATATATATATATATATATATATATATATATATATATGTATATATTATATTGTTGTAAGATTTTTTGTCTGCTTGTGCAGGAAAAGGAAGCATTGGAGAAGAGAGTCTCAGGCATGGAAGAAGAAATTAAGGTATAAATCAGTATAAAGTTAAATTGAATGTATTGTGTTATTCTGGGTCCATCCTAGTTTAGCTGCCTGAAGTTGGATGACTTCCAAGAGCATGTTTAAAAATACTAACATCAGCATTGAGTTAATTAACTGATATATAATTGATATAAAAACTTAAATCAGTACAATATATCAATTATTGTAGCTTCCACTCTTGTTTTAACCAACTCTGTGTTAGCTAGTGCGCTCTATCACACGGCAAGGCCATCACAGTCGCCATCAGCGCTGTTAGCAAAGCCCTGCAGTCCTGCAGCATCTCACAGCTGCTGCGGTACATGCTGACCTAGTTCCAGTTACGCCGAACTGAATTCAGCACAGAGACACGGCATGGCTTTTGTTCAGCATTCCAGCAGTAATTGCACATAGCTGGCATGAGGAGCCAAGATGTACATGGTGCCAAATATACAAAGGGCAAATCAATGTAAGGGGATGAGATATTTTTCAAACAAATAGTAATTGTAGGACTGTGAAGCGATTAACTGCGATTAATCGCATCCAGAATAAAATATAAGAATAAAATAGAAGTGTGTTTATGTAATATATGTCTGTGCACTGTGCATACTAATTTTATATTTATAAACACAACAACACACATACATGTGTATAACTATTTAGTAAATATTTTTATGTATTTATTAATATTTACCAATAATCGAAATTATATATAAATGTTTATAAAGTTTTATATTTTTCCTAAATATGTGCATGTATGTATATGTGTTTATGAAAACAAAACAAATATGTACAGTACACAGACATATTAGGTAAACACACACGTTTATTCTGGATGCGATTAATCGCGATTACACGATTAATCGCTTAACAGCCCTAGTAATAAACCAGGCTAACCTGAGCAAATCCTCAAAATTTTTGTTGTTACAATGTTTGGGCTGGGATGTTTTGTCAGCTCATTTGTTGATAACATTTGGATGATATTTTAAAATTATAGTTGTTTTAGTTACAGATGACATCAAATACAAAAATGTATTTACATAGCTATTCAAGCACCAGGCATAGACTAGTTGAAGTGAAGGTATGGCAGGGATTTCTGGGAGGTCTCAGTTCCTTCAAAGCTTCCGACCACATCTTGATCCTTCTCTAAAGCAAACTGTCTAATGTTGTGGAAGGTCCATACTTTAATATTCTGCTTATTCAGACATTAGAAAACAGAAGCTCTTGTACAGTATTTGTTTGATCAGTGATGTCACTATTGCCCCAACAGACACCCCCAGTGAGGTTTCGCTACCAGCCCTGAGCTGACCTCACCTGGACTGGGTAAATGGGGGTGATGGTGAGTGGTTTGCACCACGCGTGGTTGCCTGCACACACACTTTAAGGGCACCTACACATTTTCTCACGAAAATGCGACACGCTGTGTGCTGATTGCAGTAGATCCAAAACAATCGCATAGCAGTTAACTATGACTATTTTATGAAGTTGCCAGATTTTGTGTGATCCCATTTATTGTAAGTAAGTGAGATCAGATTGTTTCCCAACGCTACCGTATCAAGATACAGACAATGCTAGATGCCTCACAGTTCTTTATTAGTTGATGGCCTGATCCTGGAACTGTAAGCCGTGATTTCTCCACATGCTGGTACAGGAAGTTTCTGAGGTTGACCACAAATACCTCATGCTGCTCATTAATCCGCTAACTGGGCTGTTATGAGGCTTTCTGCAAGATTATAGTGGTAAAAATATTACTATGGCTGAGAAATGGAAAAGTAACACCTCACTCAGGAAAAGAAAGACTGATTTGTTTTTAATACAAGTGGGTTTTTTTTGTAGTTGCATGTGCTGTGCTGTGTTTGTTTCTTACCTCAATGTCTTTGCATGTTTAGCATGCTTTCTACTTTTATCCAACCTATTCAATTTGCTGTGTTTTTGCTCAGTTAAAACTTAATTGACAATGAAGATGAAAATGAAGATGGTTTGAGACGGGATGAGCTATTACATTTTAATTAAAGATTACAGGGACAAATGGACAAAAGGACAAATAATGTGCATTAAAGGGATAGTTCACCCAAAAATCAGCATTCGTTCATCATTTATTCACCCCCATATTGTTCAAAACCTGTATATGATTCTTTCTTCTGTAAAAGAGAATATATTTTTAACAATGTCTCAGTGGTTTTGGTCAATGGGGGCCAATGTTGTTCGTAACGTTCCTTAAAATATCATCTTCTATGTTCTGCTGAAGAAAGAAAGACATACAGGTTTGAAATGATATAAGGTAAATGAATAATAAAAGATTTTTGGGGAAAATCATCCCTTTAACCTGATAAGTGTCACAGCAGAAATTGAGTATACATGTGAAAATGCATTACATTAAACTACATTTTAGGTTAGTTTTTATAAATTACAGTAACGTTACCATTTATTTGTTATTATTTATTCATTAATTTATAAAATAATACATATTTATTATTTATTTATTTATTTATTATTAATTATGTTTATTGTTATAAAAATTGTCAAATTATTTCATCTTATTTCATATTGTTTTTTTTGCACTCTGATACTAACATTTTTCTTCCCAAACCTTCTTTAACATTCCTTCACACTCCTATTTTGTTTTTCTCTCTCTTTCTCAATATCTGGGCCTCTTTACATCTCCAGCCCCTTCCTGCTCTGGCTCGGCTACAGGCTCTCCGCAGGAGGAACGAGCACCTCCTAATGGAGAACAAAGCCATGCTCCGCACCCTCGCCCGCCTCACTCAGACGACCTCTCTTCCTGAGACGGAGGACCTTTAGTCCTCCTCTCTCTTTCCCTCTCTTCCTTCCCGTCTTCTTTCTTGCACCCTACTGTCCTCTTCCTCCCCCTGTGCTGCACACTTCCCAGGCAGGTTTCTTTCATTTGTTTTGTTTGCTTTATGTGTTTTGCATTGAAGACCTTTTCGCTTGTTCCGTCTTTCTTTCCCCTGTTTCTCTCATGGGTCTGGGGAAGAGCAACCCGTGTCACGTTCTTCCTGCAGGCGCTTACTTTGAAGATATTTATAGCTCTTTCATAACCCAACGTCGTATACCAGAGCAGTGTCCAAATCAAATCACTGCCACAGACCTTTCAGATTCTCCTGTCTGTGAATACATCTGCTGATTACTTTTATTTTGAACTATTTTAAATGTACAGTTGGCCTTCATGTGGCATTTTGAAGGCTAGTGATAGATGTTAAAATTCTGAAAGCTTTTCCTGATTATATGAAAAAATATTTAAACTTAAAATCTTAACTTTAAAAGGCTTTCCAGTGTTTTTACAAAAGACACTTTCTATTCAAAGGGCGAGGAATAGACCTAATTTCTTCAGAAAATATTGGTTTCCACCTCTAAACAAACTATTAATATAATAAGTTTGAAATATTAATATTGATAAAATTCAGTTCTAAACAGTCAGTCAGGACTAACTAGTTAATTATTGGTTTATAGTGAGTGATTTTCCTTTAATAAAGAAAAAAAAATGTTAAATGGTTGAGCATAACAAATGACATTTTTATGGAGTTTTTATATATAGTGAGATTGAATTACACAAAAAGATATTTTAATTGACTTTCCGAAATGCTCTAAGTAAAAACATTTTTATGTGGGCTATGAATATAATTTTGGTAAGTCAAACAATATTTAATAAAAAATATATAATAATTTTAATAATTTTAATAATTGAAAAAGTTCACAATGCGTCTTGATTACAGACAGAAAATATCAGCAAAATTATAATATTGACTGTTGTACTGCTTTAATTTATAGATTTATAATATTATAGATTACATTTTTTTAGATTGAGGCAGGATTGAATGCAGGATATATTGAGTTATTAAGAGAATAACATTTTGTATTACAGATTTTTTAATAAAAATATATAACAGTCGCGGTTTCTATGGTATTTACGCATCTATTATATAAAGCTGAAGTGTCACCAAACAGTCCGTCCCAAAGTCACACAAGATATTTGACCATTTTTAAGCAGAAAAGGTAATGGGACACTGATTTAAACCCTATTTGTGGAAAATCCCAGACATGTGAACAGTGCTGAGAATCTCTGTGTGTGAATATGTATGTGTGCTAGTCAAGAGTCAAAGGGAATATCATAAAACCTTCTTTCTTATCCAAAGGCTGAAAAGATGTGATATGAGGTCATAAATGGCAGGGTTGGCTTAAAGCTTTTTTAGTTTTGGCCTTGCTGTTTTTAACACTGCAGTTAAGGAAAGAGTCCCACATTTAGTTTCTCTCTTATTTCTGAGCGTTTTTCTCTCAAACACACTGTGCATGATCACATGCCAAAACTTCCTCCAGTGTTCACATAAGCACACTCTTCTGTAACACTACAACATGACTAAACAATTCCATCAGAGAACATTAGCATGCTGTTAAGCTAACAACATAATACTATAATATTAAAAAAGAAATGTTCAGTCCATTGTGCCCACCACAGTGCATTCTGGGATTGCCTTCTCCTCAAGTTAAACTGCTGCTGTCTTAGAAATGAGCCCAGATTCTGTATCTTATAGAGCAGCATAACGTTGCTGGGTTTGGAGCTTGATTCATGAAAATAGATTTCGGGCTAACAGAGCTAACATGTTCATATCATGAAGCATGGCTTTATTACTGTATGCAAGCGGTATAATGCTTTCTTTGTGATAAAAAATATAAAAAAGGTTTATATTTTTGATGTTCTCTCTCATTCCCATCTGTTATTTCAGGTTTTGACAGAGCTGAAGTCTGACAACCAACGGCTGAAAGATGAGAATGGAGCTCTAATAAGAGTCATCAGCAAACTTTCCAAGTAAAGAACATTATTAGACAATAAAAGAATACCGTACGGAGACAGACCAATACTCAGAAAACTTCCAGAAAACTCAGAGAACTTCCAAAATGTTCCTGTATAGACCTCAACCTGACCACTATCCTCGACCACTATCCTCGAGTGTCATTCGTTTTTAAATTTCACCTGGTCTTCATTCAGTGGACCTTAAAGCTGATCGTCCACTTCGGCTGGTATGATGTGAGACAATGTTCTTTCTTGTAAGTCCCACAAACTAATCCAATTCAGTTGCCCTAAAGCAGACAGCTGCTTTAAAATGATCCAGTATGACTCCTCAGAAGCTCATGCCAAAACATTCTGAAATGGAATGTTCCCAATGAGAGATGATGTCACTCTATTTATACTCTATTCTCTTCTTTTAAATGCTTTTTACCTTAAGTGATTAATTATAAAATACTGGTTACATGGCACCATTGTTGAATGTGTTTTTCTATATTTATTTATGCTTTTGATTGTTTGTATTTTAGCTATATAGACACAACAACTACGAAACTTCACAATAATTTCAAGAAATTTCACAGTTTTTATGCCATTTTTGAATGTTTGAATTTTTGTAATCTTGAACCAATGCTCACGGTATCACAGAAATCAAGTCTGCTGTTTTAATGCCTGATCAAAAGTGATTGTGATGCTGTAATATTACTACTACTCATGATAATAATAATACTATAAATAATTTAACATAATACACTATTGTAATTGTTAAATAAATGAAATACATAGACATTTAGCAGTAGTAATGACATCACAGATTGTTGTTAGTTTATGTAGTGTAAGTACAATTATCAATGCTATGCTACTGTAAGCTACTGTAACTTTTTTGATTTCACCAATCACCACTTATAGCTTATTGGTTATATATTAGTATATGAAAACATATAAATAAAAAGGCATTGATGGTCATTATAACACAGATCAAATGGCATAAATCATAATGTAATTTGAAGTTATTGTGATCAGGAAAAATCACTTGGGAAACACGATTTTACTTGTTTTCTCACGACAACAGCACTTTGTTTATGATTGATTGTGTTTATTGTTTGCTGGTTATGATTATTAATAACAACACATTGCAATTAAACTTGTAGTCGAGTGCCTCATTGGGACAGTGCTGCCCCCTGTCTGCCAGCATTCTCAAAACAGTCTGAGATGTACAGTATTTAAATCAAAAAGTTGAGATTAAGTAATCAATTAGATCAAGTATTTTTAACTTATTAGTCAACTTGAAATCAAAATTAATATTTTATTCAAATAAAGTTACACAGAAATAAGTGTAATTAAAGGCCTTTATTTTCATCATTTGTTTTAGTACAGAGCTGGTAACACATATGATAAATCCGAAGAGCTATTTGGTTCCCTTGATGTCTTCACAAGGATTGCTGATGCTCATGTACTGTCCATTAGGGGTCATAGGAAGAGTCTGTGAGCAATGTTTTCTCAAAGTGTCCCGTCAGGGGCTAAAGCATGCGATTGATCCACACTAGGCACGACGATACAGACATAAACACGCAACGCAAACGCGCACACACAACGACACTAAAACAGGTACAAACAAACCCTTACAGTCTCCCACTGACTAGAAAAACAAAACCGGCACAAATAGGAAAAAAGAGCATTTTTATGACTCCAGAAAAGAAAATGAGAAGTGCAAGAGTAAGGGAATAAGACAAAAGATACAATGGCATGCTTTTGATTCTATTGGCCCCAAGAGATGAGTGATTTTGCAAAAGCAGGCGTGAAGGCATCCCCTTATTTGCGGCTAGCGTCCATGTGTAGAAAGAAAAATGTAAAGATATCTCTGCTGCGGGTGTTCAGTAAAACAGAAAAACACTCACCGAGCGTTACACAGACCACAGAGTTGCTTCTGCAAGGTGAACCATGTTATCCTTCAAATGCTTTTTAGTTCAAACTTTTATTTTTTGTGTGTCTGCTGTTTCTCGCTTGCAAATAACAACTCTGTGTTTGAGTTTTGGAATGTTTCAAATAAATGTTCATTGTGCATGCTGCCATATAGGCAGAATGGCAGTGCTCGAATAATTTTCAACAAATGAATATTTATTAAAGGGCCTATGCAGTATTGTTAAATTCACACACAATCGTTCAAACTCAAGCCTAAAGCAGTTTCTAGTAATGCTGACTGACATTAGCTGGACGCCCTTCATTTCTGCATAATTGTGATTCATTTTCTAGAATTATTTTAAATAAATAAATAAATGTCCAATTAGCAGCTTTTAAATGTTTTAGGTTTTGATTTGCATTATATTTCAGTCTGATTTATCTATATTAACGTATTTGACATCATTGTTATTAATTCAATGAAATACAACAAAAAATCAGAAAGCAGCAATCCGTAACTCTATTCACCAAAAAAAAAAGAGACAGTCTTGTATTTTGATTTGGTAAGATTATTACAATGATTTATGATGTAGGTGTAATCCGACTAAAGATAAGTTTGTAAATAATGTTTCAAACTGGAATGACGGAAAAATTGCGGATTGCAGCTTTAAATGATCAAGCAGCCCGTCTAAACTGCAAAAATTGCCCTGCACTTAAAAGCGCGTGTGTAAACATACACAGTAAAATGGGAACGACGACACTCTCCACACATACAGATATCCCTAGCACACTTTGTGTTAAACCATGGAGTTTACAAAAGTCAATATAGAAAGAAATCATAACACATAATACAAAAATCATTAAACAAACAAAACACATTATTGGCAATAATGCTAAAATTAGCAGATTTAACAAGTGCGGCTTCCTACAGATTGTAATGGAATGTTGTGGAGATACATAGGCCATCTGTATGAAAGGTGGAGACATTTTCAGGGTTATTTTAAGTACATCTATATAGCTGAGCTTCAAAGATTTAGCTCAAGTCTTATGGCTTTATCTTATTCACACTCGCACACACACAAACTTACTGTTTATTGGCTAGTTAAATGCTGTAATTATGTAAAATTTTCTTAAATAAAAGCTTTTAGAAAACAGTGGGGACTCCAAGTTTTCTAGCATGCGATTGGTACTATTGTGCTTTGGCAACTTTGTCGCCAAGGTAAAAATCAGTTGGTCCGAAAAAATCACGTAAGAATGACGTATAGTCAGCTAAAATGGCAGTAAACGTGACTAATTCTTATTGGCACTGACAGTGAAAAAGAAAAAAATAATAACATTTTTGATAAAAAAACTGAGACTTTATCACTTTCATAATGATTCATTGTGACTTAAAACATTACATCATAGCGGTAATATTCAGACTTGGAGCCCCCTATAGAAGTTTTTACTTCCCACAAACATATTCTGACAAAAAGACATAGAAATATTACTCTAAAAATGAGAAAAAAAAACATTTTGGATAAAAAAATTAATACATTAACTTTTTCCTTAACAATATTAGTAGACGGCAAGCATGCGGCTAAGTTTTCATTCTACGTTAGTTCACACAAAGCACTTAACATATTTGCTCATGATGTTTAGGCATGGATTGAATCTGAAAATGAAGATTAGTCTAGTGTAGTTCATATTATTCTCTCCAGTACCCACTCACGGAAAATAAATACATATTTGATTTGATTAGAAAATATACACAGTATCTTATTCCCCATCCTTTTTGTTATTAAAATGATAAAGAACACCTACACAATATATTTTTGCTTCATCTCTGAAACATGCGAATCTTTTTTACTGTAACATGCAGTATTATAAAGTAGGAACTATGCATATATAGTTAAAACTACACGCTTATGGGTTTGGGGAAGAGGGGTTGTTAGTTGCAATTTACGATTTCTTACACAGTTGTGCAGAATTAACTCACATTAACATAGCGAACGTAGAAGTTGATCCCTAAATGACATGTTTTGATTTCACCAGTAAAAAAAATGTGACAGCAAAGTAGAAGCAAATGACAAATAATCATACATTTGTTATTCTTGCGAAGAAACGTAACGTCAAACTGAGAATATGGATAGAAGTACCTGCTATTTTACAATCAAACAGCGACAGAGTTATTGCAACTGAACACGGTTTGTCAGGAAAGCTGCTTGTTTTTAGACACGGCAGTTTTGTACTGGAAACGTTGCAGTAGCGATTTCGTGTGCGTTGCCAAAACGTTATTTGTGAATTCTCAGATCAGTTTGGAGAACTTTATCAAAACCTTTTTTTTTTTAATATTCCAGAGTAATTATATCATATTACATTATTATATGTAACCCCATGCCAACCGTAACTACTCCACAGCATGTGGCGAAGGGGGGCAATTGTCAGGGACTTCAATTTTAAAATTCTTGTTCCAGTGAAGAACACCATCCAGGCTTTGAATTACATGACCCTTAAATTTTAACTATAAAAGTCCTCCGAAACTACTTGAAAATGTCACTAGAGTAAAATTTTCATTATGAAAGTGTGTCGTTTATCTTGGGTTAAAGCATGGCAAGCACACAAACTGTACTTTAAATCAACCCTTGAAATCCATACCTGACCCATACCAAATTGTATCATCTTTATAAAGACATCTTGCTCAGATTTAGCCTAGCGAATGGCTAAATTGGTTAATATAAATCCCAAGGTATCATCATTGTCAACAGAGTTTCTCCAGGGAAGATGAGAATCAGTCGCCTAAAGATTTAGTTGCTTGCGGTTCTTCAGCGAAATTATATTTACATCCTCGCAAAAATTACTCATGTTGTCAGCGGCTGATTGAGATGATACTTTTTTTACAGTAATTCAAATTCTCACACCTCGAATTAAGACCCATCACAAAACTACAGACTGAAACTGACAGAGCAACATCTACAGAATGTGGTTCCAGTAGTGCAAGTAACTTCAGCGGTTTGGTAAGTTGTGTAGTAAATACACATCGCCCTCTGTCATAAACTCACTTCTTATAAACCATATCAACAAAAAGCGCAAAGTGGTGTAAATTCATAGCGACTTGGTCCGGAACATAAAAACAACAAGTGAAAACAACAAGTTCAAAACCAAACACTCGAACGAAAACACACTTCCATTTAAAGTGCTCAGGCAGAATACGTTTGATACAACAAATCAAAGGAAAAGATAAAAATACTGATGCTAACAGGAAGACGTCCCTGGCAGCTAAGAATTGCTTATATCGTGATGTTTGAAGGCTTGTCTCCTTTTTGTCAGGGTTTTGTTAGGACGTCAGCCAGTGGAAGGATCCAGCTGACCGTTTGAACTGAAGGATGACGGAAGAAAAGGTTGTTTGCAGGCAGTGTAATCGACGACACCTGAAAAATGTCTTCTCGCTGGGTTAGGAGCTTCTAGTCCAACCATCTCTCCATTTCCCAATGTTCTCTACGTTTATTTTTGATATTCATAACGACAAATCATTCTTCACAGACTCGCAATAAATGCTAAACAGATCTAGATGACCAGAGAATCTAGAAGAAATGTGTTAAAATTAGGCAGTGGAGGAGGCAGTGTTTTCTATCCCTGGTCACCGATGCAAAACCTGGAATGCTGTTGAATGTGTGAGTGTAAATGTGCTGAAATGTGAGCTCACATCTCCTGTGTAATTAACCCCGTGTTGTTCCCCGAAGAACCCTGTGCTCAGAGCTCGGCCTTTCTCGAAGAACAGTCTCTCTTCAGCTTCCTCGCTGGATCGAATGCAATCCGCTGTCTTGTTTTGTAGTGGCATTCGTGTTCTTCTAATACTTTTAATCTCTATTCCGGTGGCCCACGACTGTAATTCAGTGCTGATTGGTTAAGATAATATGTTGTGCAGGTGAAAGAAAGGAAAAGGTGAGGGAGAGAGAGAGAGAGAGAGAGAGAGAGAGAAAGAGAAAGAGAGAGAGAGAAAGAGAGAGGAAGTGGCAGGATTACTTCTTGGCATTGAGAGCTGCTAATGAAGCATCCACCTCCTCTTCGGGTTTGAGCGGATGCCATTGGGCGATGGGCCGACGAGGGTTCGCCAGCATGTCAGACCAGTGTCTGAGCTCGGTGCCTTGCGCTTTGCTGCCCACCCAGATCTTCCCGATAGCGTCGTTCTTGCCGATCTTGTCGTAGTCAAGCACTGTGACCACAGCTTGGATTTTCTACGAATAAACAGGTGATATTATAGTCTACGGTATATACAACAAAAGACCGGATGTGACATTGGCGGGCTAATTCAGTAATGCACTACAATGATGTGCAGGTACAGAATAACGTCTCTACCTGCATCTGGTCCTGTGGAATCTCAAAGCTGAAGGATTCATTGTAGTAGGGATTCAGCGTGTTCTTCTTCACTGTGGTCTTCTTCTTCTTCAGACGCTTTCCGTTTTGTAGAAGGTGAATCTTTACGTAGGGATCTGTAAAGGACAGGAATCAGGAATCCTGTTTTGTGGGGTTCACGTATAAAACCTTGCATAGATTTCACTCTTAAAATGTGCATAAGCACAGTCAAGAGTGTTTGTTAGTGGTTAATAATTTATTTTTAAAATTCCTAAATTGCGCATGGAGGATTGTGCACATACATTTTAATATCCTTTATTTAATGGCCACGTTTATAGATAATTAGGCCCAAGAGAAGGGAGATAATTATATATATTGCATTATAAACTTCATTTTTGAAGAAGCACTGTAATCATTTCAGAATTTCACTTATCATAAGCAAAGTGTTTATTTAGCAGCGTTTAGTTGATAATAAACCTGTTGCTTACCACTTATTATAATCACGTATGATTCCACTAAAGACTTAAGAAGCATTAAGATTTGACTCCTGACTCTCAAAAAGCACATTTTGTATTTTATGAGTCTTATTGTCTTAAAGTCCCACTGAAATCAAAATAAAACATTTTTTCATTTAGTTTTTTTTTTAAATATCAAGCGTCATTAGACAGTCGACACATCCGTCATACATCAAAGAAAATGACGATTGCTTTTTTGCTAAAACGCTATTGGTCAAAGGGGGGCGGGGCCACTCAATATTACAGTCTTCCTTTTTTAGTTGGAAACGTCATCACATTAAATGCTGCGCGTTCCAGGGCGCTTCGGTGGATCTTTAAGCGTTTTAAACAGCTGCTGTTCCTCTATCAGCCAGCAGAGAGCAGCTCTGAGGTCGATCCACGCTTGGTGCAGCGCGAGCAGAGGACTGCAGAGTCAGCACGTGAGCGCTGTCTGTTCTGCATGACCACCGCTGACACTAAAACACACGCGTGACACAAACACGCAGCTGCAGCGCAGGGACCCGCTGTGCACGTGTGCCAGAAACATGACCAATTAATCGACGAAACAAGTAAAGGAGTAAAATATGCACATCTATTGCATATATTAAGAACTGTCTAAATATTATATTTTTAGTGTCATTATGTGTTATGGGGAAATCAGTTTTTCCACCCACTCTGCAGATAGCCTGAGAATTGAGAACGGTAGTGTGTGTGTGTGTTTGTGTGTGTACCTGAGAGTCCTCCAACATCCATCTTTTTCAGGTTTTTAGCTTCCAGGATGCAGATGGTGAGTTTTCCAGCTGTAGGTACGTAACGCAGAGAGATGCAGATATCTCCAAGCTTTTCAGGCTGTTTGTGATGAAAGAAAAAGAAAGTAGATTTTAGATTCTTGTTTTGACATCATTCTGTGTTTGTACCATCAGAAACATCAAAAATGTATATTTTTAGCTATTTTTCTAATTTAGTCCACCCAAAACTTTTCTGTAAATGTCTCTTGAAGATTGTGGAAAGGAATACCAGCCATGTCATAAATGTGCAAAAAGGCAAAACATACCGTGACATTAGATCAAGGCATACTCAAATAGTTTTTGCACTATTAATATTTGCTTTTTACACAACAAATCCTCTCAAAATTTCCACCCAATAAAATATTCTGGAGCTTGACATAACTAGAAATATGTAAACTACCAGTCAAAACACTTATTCACACATTTTAGAATAGTATTAAACTAATCAAAACCATCACAATTGTAACTGTGGGAATAATGGAGGCATCCAAAATAAATGAACACCATATATATTTGACCATCTTCAAAAGTGGTCACATTTTATCTAGAATTTGTAAAATCATACTCTTGACATTTTATCATCCAGCTTCTTGAGGTGTCAACCTGGGAAGCTTTTTATCTATAAGCTGGACTCTTATTGGCTGCTTTGTATTCATTATTTGGTTTAAGTGAGCCATCAATATGTTGACACGATTATATTTTTATCTACAAAAGTATTTTCAAACATTGAAATAGATTAAAAAGATTTAAAAGATTTTTAACATCATGAGAAACATGATGTTATGTCTAAACTTGTGCTGTATATTCTTACAAAATTAACCAAAAACTGTAAGAAATATTTAGATTTTTAGTTATTCAAGCGGTAACACTTTACAATAAGGTCGTATATGTTAACATTACTAATTGAATTAGCAAACATAAATTAACATGAATGAGGAATATAGTTTTTCAGCATTTATTATTATTTGTTAATATCACATTAATACAGTTGTGCATGTTAATTCATTGTACATTAGCTAATGTTTAAAATAATTGTAAAAATGTATTAGTAAATGCAGAAATTAACATGAACTTAGAAATGATTAATGCTGTAAAAGTATTTATTGTTAGTTCATGCAAATACTGTTAACAACTGTTAACAAATACAACCTTATTTTAAAGTGTTACCCTTAAGACCAAGATTTAGTACTTGTTTTGTCTTCTAATCTTGAGGTCTTCTAATCACCACCTTTTTTTGTCCTGAACCCCTGGTTGTGATTTTTGTGTTATGTGAAATGTGTTACGTGTTTTATCAGGAAAACATGTTGAGGGAGAAAGCATAATGTAATGTAAAGTCAGTTTAACAGTGCAGCTTCATTAACCCTCATTATTATCACAGAGCGACAGCTGCTTGCTGTAATTCACGTGAAGAGAATGACAGATAAAGGCAGTTTTACCTCTTCTTTTTCAGCGCTCTCCAGGTCTCTCCACTGCTCGATGGGCTGGGCCAGATCAAGCGTGTTCATGGCAATCTTCACCTCACCTATCACGTCGTGCTTGGAGAAACGGTCAAAGTCGTACACGGACATGACCAGACTCTTTCCGCCCATTTCATTGAACGGAATCTAGACACAAAAATATTATTCAAGCATTGATATACTAGTCAGATGATACTAGTTCTATAAGATACTCTAGTAACACCCTAACAACGCATGGCAATGCTTAACTACACAGTAAACTGGAAAATGAAACCGGTTCTGTACCTTAAAGTTGAAAGTCTCGTTAAAAACGGGGTTGAGAGTTTTCTTGTGCACTTTGGTGTCATACTTCTTCTTCTTGTCCGGGAGAATAAAAACTTTGACGTACGGGTCTGAGGTGCCTCCACTGTCCATGGAGAGAAGATCGGCAGCTTGCAGGATGCCCACTGACAGCTACATAATACAAATCAATTTATTCATTACTTTTTTATTAAAATAAACTGAACCAGAATTTGATACTGCTCAAAAGCCTACGATACATGTATCTTAAGAAAAAGTTTTTATGACAGCATCTTTATAGTTTAATCTTCAAGTGTTTATCTGCATGTTAATGTAGACCTTCCTATTTAAAATAAACGCAGATTGCATACAGTGTGAACGCTGTTCTGTTAGTCTACCAGAACTGTTTGAAATACTGTCATAGACCTGTGTTTAGTGATACAAAACATGCAATACATTGACTTTTCTATAATATCTAACCCTACTCATCTGCCATAATAACATACATCATCTTCATTTAAGGTTTGGTTTCAGCAAAATATCGATATATGTGAAATCAATATATTGATTACATGTAACTAATAGATGCAATCCATAACATTTGCTTTTGTCTCTTAATCTCTGTTTTAGGCATAAAATTGCAGGTTACTTTACATATTTCACTTGTTGAAGTCAAATGATTTCCAGTGAAATCGTACCGACAGCTCAAATTATAAATTATTATTAAAAAACTTGAAATTATGTCCTAATTTTTTAACCCATATGCTATTCAAACCCTGTATATGATTCTTTCTTTTATGGAACACAAAAGAAGATATTTTGCAAAACGCTGGTTTCCGGCACCCATTCACTCCAATTGTACTTTGTGTTCATACTATGAAAGTAAATGGGTGCCGGTAACCAGTGTTTTGCAAAATATCTTCTTCTGCGTTCTGCTGAAGTCATACAGGTTTGACATGACAGTGAGTAAATAATAAAATTATTTTTATTTTTGGTTAAACTATCCCTTTGAGAATGCAGTTTTTAACACTAATGCTGAATAACAATAATGCTGAATAATAATTTTGTATATTTTTAGGCAAAAAAAATGGATTGCAGCTCTAATTTGATCAGTTCGTCTTAGCTATCATATACGGAAGTCGTAAGCGGCCATCTATTGTTATTGTTTTCTTGTATTGTTTTTCGTGATCTCAAATGAATCTTTTCATGATCTAAACAAAAATAGTTTTCTCATGATTTTAAGAGAACAAAAGTTGTTTTGTCATGATCCTGACATAATCCAAATCTCATGACATAATTTCCTCTCCATAATATTTAGTGTATTTTAAAGTGGACTGCTGGTGCATATGAGTTATGGTTTTCGTCGTCACCACAAGTGTAGCTAATAATTGCCCACAATAGACTATAAATAATTAAAGTTTATCATTTTATAATTTATAAATTTTATAATATATAATTTTTTTTAATTAAAGGAATAAAATTACGATGTTCGTAAATTTTGGGATCATCTCTAAAGTTATAATATACATGTTTTGTTAAATGATGTTAAAAGTAGAAACGTTTAAATTAATGTGTATATTCATGACTATGAAATTAAAGTTAGTAGCTATTTCAGCGAATCCCTGAATCAAGTAAAATCTAATTTGTTCATCCATGCTAATTTTGCGAAATATGCTTTTGCTTACTCCAACGAAACAACACATTCAATTGAGTAATATAAGCTGTAATCACATCCAAGGAAAGTATGTGATGGATTTTCTTTCAATCACAAGAAAATTAGGTTGAGATCACTAGAAAAATACTTTTCTTATGTTGAGATCACTAGAAAATTAAGTCAAATCACGAGAAAACAACTTTGTTATCTCGAAATCATGAGATTTCAATACAAGAAAAAATAACAATGGATGGACGCTTAAGACTTCCGTAATCATGTATAAATTCAGTGATAATGTTTTAATGCAAAAGCAGTGTGTCTGACCGTGCTGTCAGAGAAATTGTAATCTAAGGAGAACTGCAGTTTTCCCAGCTTCTCCTTCTCTTTGGGTTCTTCCTCTTTCTCCTCAGTTATTCCCATGTCTATATCTTCTTCATCATCATCCTCCTCCTGTTTCTGGAGAGACAGAAGAACAGTCGAGCATTACGGGAGGAATCGGAGCAAAGACGATGGAAGTAAATTAAGTTCTCCAAGCATGTCTCGTTGGACCAGTTTCCATCTTACCTGAAGTCCGCCAGGTGTCAAATCACCTGGATGTTAATGTATGTAACTGTGGCAGCGATGACCTTAATAGCAACATGACTTGATTTCACTTTTCCTTCTATGACACCATTTGTATCAACAAATAGAGAGAGAGAGATTTGTGTGTGTCTGTGAATTGATCTGTAATAAATCTGAATTTGTAGGGTTGATTTTATAGAAAAGGATCAGAAGATACCAGGATTTGGTCTTAAGAAAATAAAGAACGTATTGTATATTCTCTGATATAATTATCAGTCCATACAGTACAACATCATAGTTTCTCGGTGTACACCTGAGACATAATGAAGCCTTTGCGCCCTGCTGTTCTTCAAATGACAATGGCCCAAAAAAATGAAATGAATCTTAATTAACTTGCATTGTCATTTATTCTGTTGGTGATTTAATTTCATATAATCATTCTGTAATTAACACAACGTTCGTGCCTTGTGCCACAATTGAAAATGAAATCATTTTCATTTTCATCTATTTGTTTGACTGAACAAAAAGGATAACTTCTAATTTGATCAAAAACAGTAAAACTATGGCATAAAATACCTTCTTTTTATCTATTTTTATGTGCAATTGCAAATAATAGAGATGAATGGGACATAATGTTGATGTTTTTATTATAAAGTAAAGGTTAGTGAATAAAGCTTGCTGAATATTCTTATAAGCTAAATTCTTATAATAATTGAGATAATGTCGCCTCTTCATAAAATCTGTCTTACATTTCTAAGGAAGTTATATTAAATTATCTAAATTATGAGTTTTCTTAAGCTTTCTTAATTAAAAGTATTTTAATAATGGTACTTCATTTTCACAACGTGACAATTCTTAATTTGCTTTCCTTAGTGATGGAAACAAGCCTAATGATCAGTATTCATGCGTATTTAATTTTTGTTGCAAACTTAATTTATATTTAGATATGCATGAAACATATAAAGCCGCCTTATTAAACTATTTCATCATTGGGACATAGTCTCTGCTCAGAATTTAGTTTAGCCGGATCAACTAGATACAAGAGAAATATTTTGTTTTTGCTAAGTACTGCTAAGTAGACCAGATCAAAAGTCTTGCTCTGTGAGACAAGATAAATGACATCATTTGTGTTTTGTGACACACACACAGAGCTGGTGCTCATGTTGACAGACAGTCCTTTAGAAGACACTGGTGTGATCAAGCAGTACTGTTATATCCCCAACAAACTAATCCTTGTTGGACTGCCAACTGCAGCACTTCTAAAGCCCACTGTGTCCGTTTCATCAGATCAAGCATTTCTGAGACTCTTAACGCACTTTGTAGAATTTATGAAGCCTCAAAAGCACAAAAGTGAAACAGAAAATATTCGCTTACATGGGTGAAGTTGTCTTGTTCGGCTTTAGGAGAAAAACAAGAAAGCAAGCAAAAATACAAGGACAAAAAGAAAATCAGAATGTTTCTAAATGAGAATTTGTTCTTACCGGCCACACCCCCCTAGAAACACACGCATAGACAAAAAAGCACAATTTTATCTTAGCTGACATGGTAAAATGCATTCATGCATGCCAAGCCACAAAATGCAAATATCTAGAAATATGTTATGCTGATTGCGTAATTATAGTGAAAACCCCTGCAATGTTGCATTAAAAGAGTATGATGAACAATGACGTAACGGACTAATGCAGTATTTCTGATATGAAGCGTGTTGCGGTTCCCCCACCGTATGTAACTTGCATCGAGCATTCAGAGGCAGTCATGCTAAGTTACAGCGCATTCATCTTAGTAAATGTGGCAGATGAAATAAGAAACGGTGAAGGAGAGATCAAACGCCCACAGTAAACGCATAGTGGTCGAATCAGCACGAATCGGCTTCAGGTGTTGTTCACTTCCCCAAACAAAATATTGGTCTGTTCTTTCTCCAAAATGTGCTTTTAAGAGTCTTTCAGAAACATGCATGCAATTGTTTGGCTGTTAATCATTAAGACATTATGAAGAAAATGTGATATACGGAGAACTATTCAGCTCAATTGAATTATTAAATATATCATTTCTGATGGTTTTCTTAGAAAGTTGAAGTACACTAAATTTGCACACGTACACACACGTACCCTTCAAAAGTTATGAAACCAGACTAAAATATAAGTCTTCTTGGTGAGAGGTTACTTTAAAACCCATCTGCTTTCATGCTGAAATCCACATTTTAGAAAGCAAGGGAAAGGATTACTTGTTTGAATACAATGGGTTGTCCAGAAAAGCTACTCTCAAGTCAAGTCGTGGTCATTCACTGGTGCCTGTATGAAGGGCACGCATTGGGCTTTGTCTTAAATACTGCTTCACCTAATCGTTACATGTCTTTGCGCTCCCGTTTTAAGGCCACTTTTAAGTAACAAATCAGGTGCCAACCCAAATGTTAGATACTGATTTACCTTGCACTTTCAATTCGTGACATTCGACAGGTGAAGCAGGTTTTAGAGGACAAATCGCCAACCGTACCCTTTCAACATGCATGTTAGTGAGGATTGGTGTGTCGGTGTTCTCCATAAGCAGGGATGAAGTTTAAGTTCATAACCAGATGCACATACACTTCTAAAAGGCTATCGCTGAATTTCAATTGGCTCGATATAACCCATACTGCTCGTGGTCATGTTGCATGTCAAACCGGTGGGATGCGAGCCCTCCCCTAACCAACCCCCAAACTGGTTCCTCAAGCAATCTTAGCACCCCTGCAGCTTGCAAGACCCAAGTAGAAGCCAAAGATTTCATTCTCAGCCAGTCTTCAATGCCCAATTCCCCCTGTCCTGGTCTGAGATTACACCAGGCGGTCAGGGAGGGGCACTGCAAGCCATTTCACACCTACCGTGAGTAGTCGGGTCCACGACAGTCAAGATACACGGGGCACATATCAGACACAGAGCGGGAGGGATAGAGAAATGAAGAAATGGAGAGAGAGGGAGAGATTGAACTCACAGAAGAAGAGAGTCAAGTAGAAGAAATTAAACAACACTTAATGGACATGTATCAAAAATGACACATTTTTTCATGAATAAATCAAGTTGTTTTGGGTGCAAAATTCTGAGGCCACACTAAAAAACAAACATGAATATTGTATTGGTATTAACATTAACAAACTGTAACTAATGTAACATTGTAACTAATGCATTATGTTAACAATATTTAATTCATATTAACTTAATAACCAATTAACCTGATACTGTAACTGTAACTGCACATAGTATCTTTTCTTTTATTTTATGTATTTTTTTTAAATATCATAAACATTTTTATTATGTTTATTGTTATGAAAGTTTGTCAAATATTAATTCTTGAGTCTTAGATCTTTCCATCAATATATAGTTTGTCATAATTAGATTAGAATTGAAATATTAGTGAAATAATATAAGAGTAATGGTGACAGTAAACTGGTAAAAGTGAACAATAAAATCAAATCACAAAACTGTGGTAGGTATTATTTTTACAATAAAGTACTGTAATAATAAACATTATTAAAATTATTAAAACAGAAAGTGATACATGTCAGGGCAATAACTTTACAAACTCCCAAGAGGAAATTAGAAACAACACAGCAAGGATAACAAAATCCCTCAGTTATCCAGCTATTATACCCTACACAGATAATAAAAGATTAGGGGTCACTTGTGTTCTCTGGAAAATGTGTCATTTTTAACACAAAAGCACAAGAGATTAACAGCACACACATTCCTTTGAAACCAAATTATACGAGCACAGCAAATGAAATGACAAGGCGGGAAATCTTTCTTTTAGCTTTCCTGCTTTACAGGCAGCAAATGACGTTCAGCGCTGAATATTTTATATTTCATGAATATTAAATGGAATAAAAATCTTTCCAGAATACCAACCATCCATTTGCATGACCTAGAAGCTATATTAAGGATATGTGAGCTAGTAACACAGCCAATGTTTTGCTGAGTCTATAAAATATATTGAGCAAAAGAAACATTAAACAAGTGGAATAGAGTACATGTGGCATCCGACCCTATTAAATTCCTAATCAGCGGTAATTAGTCAGGAAAACATTAATCTTTTTGTCATTTTCTATGCGACTTAAATAATAAGAAATTTTAGTAATCATTTACTCACTCTTATGCTGTTCCAAAGTGTTTCTTTCTTCTATGTAACACAGAATGTTGACACATCTCTTCTCCATACAATAATAGTTGAAAGGGATCAAAAATGTGCAAAACATATCAAAACAAGTAGTTCTTTGTGATTCATACACTATATTCTTAGTTGTAGTAGTCACACAATGTATTTGTGTGCATACCATTAGTGTTCAGAAGTCGTATATCTAAAGCTTTGACTCTTTCTTGACAGCTATCGCCACCATTCACTTTCATTATTATTGACTTAAAAAGCATTCTGCTGTCAATATTCCCTTTTGGGAACCACAGAAGACAGAAAGTCAAACGGGTTTGGAAAGACGTGAGGGTGAGTAAATGAAGACAGGATTTAATTTTTTTCTTTAACATTTAAATTTGAAGATTGGTAGTGTTGCTTGTCGTACCTCTCCTCCCTTCATGTTCTTCATTCCCATGTCTCCCTTGCCTTTCTTTCCCTTCTTGCCTTTTTTCTTTTTAAGGCAGGTCTTTTTAACAATGCAGAAACAGCAGGTGAGGACGAGGACCACCGCTACGATAGCGATGGCAATGATGGCCCATGGAGGCACTTAAAGTGAGGGAAAGAAAAAGAATGATGTAGAAACACGGGCAAAAAAAAACAATTTTAGTTTCTTAGGACCATTACTGTTCTCCTTAGATCAATATAAGATGGGATCGTAACTTAAATGTCAGTGCATGTGGGGAAGAGACTAGGTAATTGAAAAGCTATAGCTTTAGGGATCTTCCAACTAGAAAATAAGTTTGTTTAGTCTCAAAATTAAAATAGTTTTAAAAGTGTTAAGTTTGCAGGTTGATGCTGGTCTGCTCTGGATGTTGTCAGGGTGTTGTTAAGAAGCTGCTAGGGTATTTTTGTTGTTGTTAGGGAGCTGCTAGGGGTTCTGAGTGTTGTCAGGGTGTTGTTAGGAAGCTGCTAGGGGTTCTGAGTGTTGTCAGGGTGTTGTTAGGAAGCTGCTAAGGGTTCTGAGTGTTGTCAGGGTGTTGTTAGGAAGCTGCTAGGGTATTTTGGTTGTTGTTAGGGAGCTGCTAGGGGTTCTGAATGTTGTCAGGGTGTTGTTAGGAAGCTGCAAGGATATTTTGGTTGTTGTTAGGGAGCTACTAGGGGTTCTGAGTGTTGTCAGGGTGTTGTTAGGAAGCTGCAAGGGTAAGGGAGATGCTAGGAGTTCTGAGTGTTGTCAGGGTGTTGTTAGGAAGCTGCTAGGGGTATTTTGGTTGTTGGAGATGCTAGGAGTTCTGAGATGTTGTCAGGGTGTTGTTAGGAAGCTGCAAGGGTATTTTGGTTGTTGTTAGGGAGATGCTAGGGGTTCTGAATGTTGTCAGGGTGTTGTTAGGAAGCTGCAAGGATATTTTGGTTGTTGTTAGGGAGCTACTAGGGGTTCTGAGTGTTGTCAGGGTGTTGTTAGGAAGCTGCAAGGGTATTTTGGTTGTTGTTAGGGAGATGCTAGGAGTTCTGAGTGTTGTCAGGGTGTTGTTAGGAAGCTGCTAGGGTATTTTGGTTGTTGTTAGGGAGCTGCTAGGGGTTCTGAATGTTGTCAGGGTGTTGTTAGGAAGCTGCAAGGGTATTTTGGTTGTTGTTAGGGAGATGCTAGGGCTTCTGAGTGTTGTCAGGGTGTTGTTAGGAAGCTGCAAGGGTATTTTGGTTGTTGTTAGGGAGCTACTAGGGGTTCTGAGTGTTGTCAGGGTGTTGTTAGGAAGCTGCAAGGGTATTTTGGTTGTTGTTAGGGAGATGCTAGGGGTTCTGAGTGTTGTCAGGGTGTTGTTAGGAAGCTGCTAGGGTATTTTGGTTGTTGTTAGGGAACTGCTGGGGGTCCTGAGTGTTGTCAGGGTTTTGCTAGGCAGCTGCTAGGATGTCCTGAGTGTTAGTAGGCAGCTGCTAGGGTGTTCAGGGTGTTGCTAGGCGGCTGCTAGAGAGTCTTTATGGCTGCTATATTAATACTAGTTGGTTGCTAAGGTGTTTTGAGAGGTTGCCAGAGCCTTATGATATTGTTTCTAGTGTTTGCTTTGGCTGCTAGAGAGTTGCTAGGGAGTTCATGGACAGTCAGAAATTCTGTCATGAAAGACTATGCCAGGTATGCAGGATAGCTGTAGATTGAATGCTCTAAGATGAATTGTATTTGGGACTTCTGAAAAAGTTGTACCATAACATCTGGTATAAAGTCTGTTATTCGATTAATTCCACCAGTGGTCAAATACTCACGTGGAAGCTTGTCCATCTCATTGAGAAACTTGTTTTTGATGTCACCAAAGACGTCATTCTTGCTAACTGGGCCCTGGTGCTCTGTGGAGTTGTCTGCAGGTGTGGAGACTGCAGGGGCCATGGTCAGGGCGCTGGCGCCGGTGGGCTCGGGTCCCACCATGGCCTCAGGCTTCTTCTTAAACAAATTCCACTTCATGCTTGATGGCTACACCAACAGAAACCCTAAAGAGGAAAAAAGAGTTAGATGACATGGGTGTACTGACTTGCTCATGAATCTCTTAATGTTTAGTTGGCTGTGCTACATATGCCCTACTCTAGAGAAACTCAATGATATGACTTACTCGCCCCATCAAACATGTAAATGTTGCTGACATGGACGATTACTGAGGAAGTGATGACTGTCAACATAATGTCACACGCTGTCTGATCTCTTGATTATCAAAACATGCCTGATAACGTGAAAGGCAACATGGTACTTCTATGCAAGTTAGTTTATACAAAAATTCATAACAACATTATAGAAAAAATTATACAAACTTCACCCACTTTCTAACCACTTTACTGCAGTTAATTTACATTGCCCCGGGGTGTAAAAAATGCATTTCTGAGAATATTAATTTTCCATGAAGACTTATTAATACAAAGTCACATAAACTGTATTTGCAGTAATTTGCAAATAATTGCATAGTAATCTGAAATGTCAAACTGTAAGTAAACGTGTTGAGCTATTCTGAGGCATTTTATTTAGCATTATTAATCCTAATATTAATAATAATTATTAAGATTTTATGGAAAATCTTTTTGACCCATTGACTTCTATTCATATGCATGCGAATCATGAAAACGAAGAAGTTTCGGCATGTTCTACAGTTCGATTTTCACTTAAAGACATGTATCACCTTTTCATAAAATCCAAGATGGAGGAAACACTGATAAAAGTGATGTCCCACATCACTTGTGGGAAAAAACACAGACTACCCACTTTAGAAAATGTTAAATATCTAATGTTGCTCCAAAATATAGAAAATAAAAAAGTGGCTATTCAGGAATGATAAACCTAACGAAAGAAGACTCTTCCTTCCAATTTCATTAAAAACTAAATTAGGCAAACCAAAAGGATTTCTGATTTCTCAAGCATTAATTCTCTGCTTCAACAACGAAGAGCCTGTCTGTACCCATTTCAGCATGGGAATAATTTAATGAAGCTGACAATTCATGGGATAAGCCGGCATTATAACTCAAGGGCCTGTTCCCTCTTAGAGAAGGTATGGCAAAATGTGCTATGCTGCTGTTATGCAATCTCATGTTGCGTAAGTCAAGTGGCCCACAGACAGACTGCAGAAAAAACTCAATTAAAGAGAACAGAGAAAGAGCAGATGAAAACAAACAGAAAACAGCCCCCATGACACAAAAAAATCATCCACCACTTTCTCTTACACAGTTTGATCAATGACCACATGTAAATCTCTGCATAACCATCTGACAGTCCGCTTTTTTTCTTACTTACTTTTCATATATTGCAGTGGCTCTCAAGCTTTGTGACTTCAAGGTCCTTATTGTCCATAACAACTCGACTCAAAAATTCTAATAAAACATTCTAGAACTTGTAATATCAAGAAATATCTTGATTTGTGTTTGTTTAAGCTTATTTTATGTTTGTGTTATTGTAAAACATTTATATTTAAGTTTAAGTAATCTTCAAGATTACTCAAGATTAAGTAATCTTGAGGACCCTTAAATTAATGATGTAATGATTCTCATGTTAAATCTTAATTAATTTAATATTTAAATTAATTATTTTTTTATTAATATATTTTATTTTAAAAAGCAAATTACTGCTGTTCCAAATAGAAGATTGCTCAATTAAATTAACAGTAAAAATAATAAAGAATAATAAATAAGATAAACCTCCTAAAATCATAAATTTACTTGAATAAGGAATTCTTTAATTTACAAAATGTATATGAATATTTCTTGAACTAACTTTATTTCTGTGCATAAGATGTGCAAAATTACATCTACACTATTAAAAAAATGGTGGTTTGTTTGCATATATATTTTACTAAGAATACTGAATAATAAAATAATTTAGTTTTGACTGGCAAACAACAGTTTTTGCTTTTAAATCAAGAAAAGACTCAAGTTATTTAGCATAAACTAAATTAAACAAAGTTAAAATATTCTTATAAATCAAACATTGAAATGTATTCAAATTCTACTGCAAAGCCCATAATTTTTATAAAAAAATATCTTTGGCTTCTATTTATCATGAATTTCAGTGATTTCATGCTCCAGGCAGCCAATAAATCACTGCTGGACATAAATCACTGGTCATCTTGGCATGGGCCTAATTTTGCTTTCTTCCATCAATCGATAGATTAATTTGTGACAAAGTACTGTGAAGTGTAACTGGAGGTTAGCAACAAAAGATATTGGAAGTGTTTTTCAAAGATGCCCACACACCAAGGACATTACATCACAAGGACACAGAAGCAAAGACCTGAGAATATCAAAACAGTACCACCCCCTCCCAATGCATTCAAGAAGACCTTGCAATGTACTAGGCTTTAATTTGATTAAATGGAGACATACTTGCAGAATGACTACACAGTCTGGATCACTTTCAAAATTAAACAAATACAGACAAACGATGAACTTGTTTGAACAGCTTGTAACCAACCTACAGCTGTCCAATTATATAATATTTCATATTCATGGTAAAAACAGCCAGACCGGTGATTTAAGGAAATTGGCTGACTAAACAATCCCAAGGTAATTTTAACTAGCTGATAAATGATTGTGTTCAAATGGCGGAGAAGAAATGAATAAATACCTGAGAGAAAATTAGAGACAAATTGTTGCTAATCCTCTAAAGGAGCTTGGGAGAAATATCTTTGTGCCGTCTGTCAACACGAATAGCCGTCTAACACCTTTAATTACAAGCATTATTCATAAGAGTGTCATCAGGATGTCAATGTTAGACATAAGGCCAAAACTGAGAACACAAAACAGAGATGCAATATATTACATTATCAGTTAACAAAACTGTTGCTGACAGATACACAAAATTTTTCATTTTTATTCATTTTATTTTCTTTCATTTCTATTTCTGATGTAAGCTCCCTGACAGCAAATGATATTGCTCAGAGGTTTGCTCTTTCATAGATCAGGAGATTTGATGTTTGAACAGTCTTTAAAAAAAATTGTTTTAGATATTTTTATAAATTACAGCAACGTTAACATTTTTTAAAAGTATTTTTTTGTTTATGTTTATTGTTATGAAAATTTGTCAAATATTTCATCTTGAATCTTATACCTTTCCATCAATTTATAGTTTGTCACGATTAGATTAAAATTCAACTATGAAATATAAAAGTGACTAAGGAACTAACATAGGAGTTCCTCCTGAGAAATGAACCTGTGAAAATAATCTGGATTCGAGCAAATTTGATGGGAAATGTTATATTGAAATCTTTAATTATATTGACTTTTGATCAAAGACTTGGCAAATCTGAACTTACTTTGTTGAGATCTGCAACTCAAATGTATATACATTTAACACTTTAAAAAGTTTTCATTAAGAATATTTTTTTTTACATATTACAGAGATCTCATCTGTGATTGTTCTTTTAACGGATCCTCATATTCTTATTGCCACACAGACATGGTGGTTGTATATAGTTTTTGCAACATATACGTCACCCTGCCTGTGAAAATCCAGAAGAAAATATAACCTTGATATCTGTTATTATATAAATATTACAGTGGATGTTTGTTGCTTTTAATATGACAGGTGATTGGCTTAAAAATAATTGTGTCCTGAACTGCCGCCAATGAGCAATGACAGATTTCAAATCACATGTCAGATGCTGTAGTGTTCACCAGGTTATATAGACCTCATTGCTTCAGTAGTCTGTGTGTGTGTATTGTTCATGGAATTCTATGGAATTCATTTGTTATGTAATATAACTGGCATTCAAATTTGTTCATGGACCTTAATTCAAATGGAACTATTTAATTGTCACCTCAAAACCTCTTCTGAAAGGTGGTCTTGTGTCTCCACTCTGTGTCTTATGTGTTTAACATAGTGATATGATCACTGTACTCCCTGAGATGGAGATTTATCCTAGTGTTTGTATTGAGAGAGAGAGAGAGAGAGAGAGAGAGAGAGAGAGAGAGAGAGAGAGAGAGAGAGAGAGAGAGAGAGAGAGAGAGAGAGAGAGAGAGAGAGAGAGAGAGAGAGAGAGAGAGAGAGAGAGAGAGAGAGAGAGAGAGAGAGAGAGAGAGAGAGAGAGAGAGAGAGAGAGAGATGAAGTAAATGAGAATCTTGTGTCCGTGTCTTTGCTCTGGGGGTGGCTGCATGCCGCTCAGAGGACAACAGACACTTTGCTTTTTATGGGAGCCATTATCTTCACTGCACTCTCAGTGATTTTACAGCTCTCTGACATTCTCCTGCGGTTTTATATGTGCCACTGCCTGCATACTTGTTGTAAATACAAAAGAACAAATAAACATATAGATACAACAGATAATAATAATCTGAAATAATCTGTTTATTAGAGTAGGCCACAGAGCTAGAGGTCTGAACCTGATATTGTAAAGAACTGATACTGTTAAAACTTTAAGACTAGACACAACCTGGAAAAATGAAATTTTGGATTCGGCAATCTGTTTGGGTAACTATTACATTAATTGACATGTACTTAATATTGTCACAAACATGATATTTACTGATGCTCTCAAATGAGATATTTACAGATGCTCTCAAATGAGATATTTACTGATGCTCTCAAATGTGATATTTACTGATGCTCTCAAATGTGATATTTACTGATGCTCTTAAATGAGATATTTACTGATGCTCTCAAATGAGATATTTACTGATGCTCTCAAATGTGATATTTACTGATGCTCTCAAATGTGATATTTACTGATGCTCTCAAATGTGATATTTACTGATGCTCTCAAATGTGATATTTACAGATGCTCTCAAATGAGATATTTACAGATGCTCTCAAAAGAGATATTTACAGATGCTCTTAAATGCGATATTTACTGATGCTCTCAAATGTGATATTTACTGATGCTCTCAAATGTGATATTTACTGATGCTCTTAAATGAGATATTTACTGATGCTCTCAAATGCGATATTTACTGATGCGCTCAAATGTAATATTTACTGATGCTCTCAAATGTGATATTTACTGATGCTCTCAAATGCGATATTTACTGATGCTCTCAAATGTGATATTTACAGATGCTCTCAAATGAGATATTTACAAATGCTCTCAAATGAGATATTTACTGATGCTCTCAAATGTGATATTTACTGATGCTCTCAAATGTGATATTTACTGATGCTCTTAAATGAGATATTTACTGATGCGCTCAAATGTAATATTTACTGATGCTCTCAAATGTGATATTTACTGATGCTCTCAAATGCGATATTTACTGATGCTCTCAAATGTGATATTTACAGATGCTCTCAAATGAGATATTTACAGATGCTCTCAAAAGAGATATTTACAAATGCTCTTAAATGCGATATTTACTGATGCTCTCAAATGTGATATTTACTGATGCTCTCAAATGTGATATTTACTGATGCTCTTAAATGAGATATTTACTGATGCTCTCAAATGTGACATGTTACTGATGAACACAAATGTCAATATTTACTGATGCTCTCAAATGTGATATTTACTGATGCTCTCAAATGCGATATTTACTGATGCTCTCAAATGTGATATTTACAGATGCTCTCAAATGAGATATTTACAAATGCTCTCAAATGCGATATTTACTGATGCTCTCAAATGTGATATTTACAGATGCTCTCAAATGAGATATTTACAAATGCTCTCAAATGTGATATTTACTGATGCTCTCAAATGTGATATTTACAGATGCTCTCAAAAGAGATATTTACAAATGCTCTCAAATGCGATATTTACTGATGCTCTCAAATGTGATATTTACTGATGCTCTCAAATGTAATATTTACTGATGCTCTCAAATGTAATATTTACTGATGCTCTCAAATGAGATATTTACAGATGCTCTCAAATGCGACATTTACTGATGCTCTTAAATTAGATATTTACAGATGCTCTCAAATGAGATATTTACTGATGCTCTCAAATGCGATATTTACTGATGCTCTCAAATGCGATATTTACAAATGCTCTCAAATGTGATATTTACAAATGCTCTCAAATGAGATATTTACTGATGCTCTCAAATGTGATATTTACTGATGCTCTCAAATGAGATATTTACTGATGCTGTCAAATGTGACATCTACTTATGAACACAAATGTGATATGTACAAATGCTTGTAAATGTGATATTTACTGATGCTCTCAAATGAGATATTTACTGATGCTCTCAAATGCAATATTTATTAATGCTTGCAAATGTGATGCTTACAGATGTTGTAAATGTCATACTGGCTGATTATCACAAATGCAATATTTATTAATGCTTGCAAATGTGATGCTTACAGATGTTGTAAATGTCATATTCGCTGATTATCACAAATGCAATATTTATTAACGCTTGCAAATGTGATGCTTACAGGTGTGGTAAATGTTATGTCCGCTGATTATCACAAATGTGATATATATTAATGCTTGCCAATGTGATTTTTCCAGATAATATAATAGTATTAATAATGTGATATCTACTTATGAACAAAAGTGTGATATGTACAAATGCTTGCAAATGTGATATTTACAGATGGTCGCAAATGTGATATTTTCTTATGCTCGCAATTGTAATATTTACAGATGGTCGCAAATGTGATATTTTCTTATGCTCGCAGTTGTGATATTTATTGATGATTGCAAATGTGATATTTAATGACAATCGCAAATGTAATATTCACAAAAAATTACATGCCTGCCTACCATCCCGCTACTTTGAACAATTCCACTTAATCAATATTAAACAGTTATAATTCCAAATGTAACTCTTTGCCATCTTGTCTAAAACTTTCTTGCATTCAAGCCAACTGGCTGTAATGATGCATTTGATTCAAACAAAGCTTTAGCTGGCACAATTAAACAGTGATCTAGGAACAGAAGGAGCAGAAATGGACCTGGTTCATTTGGCAGACCAAATCAAACCTTCAGCGATCCGAATGGATTTGAGTGCTGAAATCCATAATGATGACTGCTTCAGGGCATCTGCCAAACTTGTGCAGTGTGGGAGTGTTTTCTATACAATCCACACATCAACACTTTGTATTCACGGCTGTTATTGCTTCTCAGGAATGCTGTAGCCCAGAATGATCCATAGACTGTAATGACTTTTACATTTATACCTATACTGACTGAAATTGACAAAACCTTTTGAGAAGAAACATGGGTTACGAAAATAAGAAAAATGAAGCCTTATTTTTTATGTGCATTGGTTTTTGTGTTTTGGATTGTGATTTAAATTTCAATTTAGCACATTTCCAATTTTGGCATTTCTTAAAAAATATTATATATAATATATAATATGTCACAGCAGAAATTAAGCATACACATGATCTGAACTACAATTTGTTTCATTTTTAAATATTAGATATTTTTCCAAACATTTTCAAGTCTTTTAAAAACATTTCTTTATTTTAGGTAGTTTTATAAATTAAGTTAAAAAATGTTTTAATTATTTTTGTTTATGTTTATTGTTATGGAAATTTGTTAAATATTCAATCTTGATTCTTATACCTTTCCATCAATTTATAGTTTGTCATGATTAGAATAAAATTTAAATATGGAATATTAAAGTGAATAGGGAAATAACATAGGTGTTCCTCCTGAGGAACGGTGACAGTTAACAGGTTAAGGTCTAGGTCAATAAGGAAGGGTTAGGACAATTAGACAAGGGAAAAAATGCCTAAATATCATTAAATTAAATGTCATGACTCATACTGTAGAACAAAGAAAGATCCCCACTAGTTTCATTTTCTTTATGTAACACATTTTATCTTATTATTATTATTATTATTATTTTAACTGTGACCCTTAAAAACTGGAGCAGATCCCAGCATCATGGATGGAAACTGGGACACAACCTGGACAAGTGGCCAAGCCATCACAGAGCACAACAGAACTATACATGTAAATAATAAAATAAATCAAAATAATAACCATTGTACTCCAGGATGTATATATGGCATTGCACAATATAGGCTTTAATGTGAAGATCTAATAATGAGATGAACAAAATCGGGCAAGACAAAACACAAAAATCTTTGGTAGCTCCTATTGTATTCCTGGCTGCCAAATGTTTTGTGGAAATATGGTATATAATATCATACCACGTAATACCACATATTAACCTTCTAGCTCAAGTAAAACAGCAAATGCTATCGTTCACACCCAGAATACATCTTCCAGTGAAATTAATGTCAACAACTCAATTGCAAAAATGTAAATAAATTTTTTAAATTAAGATCACACAAGCCTTTCATAGTCTCCATGTAATAACTGGCTCATCTGGTTGTGTCTTATTGAAACCTGCAGCTATTCAACATGTCCTCAGCTGACAGATAATTTAAAACATCACAGCCAAACGATGAAGTCCTGGCGTACTGGCTGGCTCTCACAACCAGCCTCCAATTCCCCTTCCTACAGCCGTTTGCCAGGACTTCATCCCCAACGTGAGAAAACTACCAAAATACTTTAACCTCATCTCACACAACTGAACACAATAATACAGTAGTGGTGATGGCTTTACATTAGCTCACGGCTCTCCTGCTTTATGGTGGGATTAATTCGGGCTGGTTTTTCGGTAACGTGGGCTCATTGATGTGAGAAATGAAGGACAGTGACCGGTGACGCCACGGCTCAGCAGGATAATTCCTCTGGACCGGTTGGGTCAGCGCTTTCAATGGCTGACTGAGAACGAGTCATGAATTTTGCCTTTTTATAGCTGTCAAAAAGAGAGAGAAATTTGATACGAGGGCAGTTTTATAAAGCGGAGTTGAACAGGTACCGTGAAATCTGGATTTTACTTTTTTAATGCCATAAGCATTTTTAGGGACACCATAAAATGTCCCTTCCACCTGACAGACTGCAGCACTTTAGTTCATTTCATGCTTTTTAAAGCTCTTCAGAATATACATAACATACTATAATAAACAATAACTATTACTTTAAATGACTTTTTAATAGAGAAAAAACCTTTTTGGAACATTTTGCATGTTCTGGTTGGATGTTTATGTTCAGAACAGACAGATTTGAGAATCCTTTTTAGTTACTTCAACAAACCTACTTGTCCTGGTGCAGTAGCGGCTCTTGACCAAACATTTTGGAGGGGCAGTTTCTGGGTCGTAAGCTATCCATGAATGCACAGGGAACTGGGTTATTTAACAAAACAAACAAACGAAACATTTACATGAACAAATCGTTTTTTTTATCGTTTTTGTTTATTTTTTTATTATTGTTGTTTGTCAGGGCCAAGCTGTTTAATCGCTAATTTATCATTAATTGACAATCTTTCAAACGAGTTATGCAACAGAAACTCGACACTATTACACGCAGAATGATCTGTACTACTCGCCATCTTCACTTAACTGACACAGACTCATATACACTTTAGTGACGCGGATTAATAATATTGTCCGGAACTTCGTTCAAGTGACGTAAAAGCAAGTGGGGCAGTCTCACATCTGCCCATATGGCTCTTAATTACAGCGTGCTGCAGTTCAGTTTTTCAACACAAATTTAGACCCTCTGCCCTGCTTATCAAACCTGAAGCAATGCGATGAAATTTTAACATATCCACCTCACTTTATGACTTATAACAGTCTAAAATGTTTTCAGAATAAGGATGAACATTTTTGAGTTAACAGTTAATTAGGACTGGTCCAGTTTATATAGAGTTCTATGTTTTCAAGTGGCTGAATATTTTGGTGGGGCTCTGCCCCACCTGCCCATCCAGATGAGCCGCGCCTGTCCTGGTGTAAGCCACATGCATGAAAAAAATTATTTATTATTTAACCTGATAACTGTTAACATTTTTAAGTCTTTAAAAATATTTGTTTGAGGTATTTTTTATAAATTACAGTAACTTTACAGTAATTTTAATTAATATTTTTGTTTATGCTTATTGTTATGAAAATTTGTCAAATATTTCATCTCGAGTCTTATACCTTTCCATCAATATATAGTTTGTCATGATTAGAATAAAATTCAACAAAGAAATATTAAAGATAATAGGAAAATAACATTGGTGTTCCTCCTGAGGAACAGTGACAGTTAACAGGTTAATGTATTATTCTTGCATTACATTGAGCTTGAATCAAAGCTCTCATTTCTCATTTTGCATTTGATGGATAAAACATTCTGCAGAACATTTATTGTTAAGTTGCGCGTTGTTGCATCACACGCAAGGATTTTAAAATGCTCGATCACAATAAAACCCTCAAACAAGATCAAATGTGTGTGTGTAAGTCTAAGTCTGACCTGAGGCTTTTCACATCCTTTACTGCAACAGCCTCCTCCTGCTTGCTCAAAAAGCAATAGTTCTCGCTAATTACATTTCTCAAATTAAATTAATGAACATTGCAAGCAGGGCTCCGGCTGACCAGCTTTAACCTTATTCAAAATCCATCCCATAAATCACTCAAATGGTTGTTTTCTGTGCCGCTGATGAGAATAATAAAATATTTTATTATTTAAGAAATATCATGACTTTGTACAAATAGTGTACTGTAATGATTGAGTTGTGCACTAATACAGTTGAATAAACTAAAACACTCAAAATTATTTTATCACAACAATTTTTTTAATAGACTGTTTTTTATTTTTGTTTAGGACTTTTTAGGACACTGGTAGCTGGTTTGCTTTTACGGTTTAATATATTTTGCAGTACTTCTTCATTCAAGAACAGCCTAATTTCAAAGCCTGCATTACATTGAGACGGCTTCACAAAACAATCTGGGATAAAATGTCCCGCACAAACTGTCACTGTAACAGACAGGGTGCTAAATAATATGTCCATGTTGTAAATATTTAAAGAGGTGAAATAAGGAGAAGGCTTGCTTCTGATATTAAATTCTATTTTCCTTTGTCCAAAGCTGTGAAGGAAGATGAAAGTTTAAATCCGAAATCCTTGTACTTCCTCTAAATGCAAACCAATAATCTGTACACTAGATAATTCAATGTTGTTCTGTAATTAAAACAAGTAAAATAAAGAATCGTGAGACGTTTCTCTGTAGCACAACCGGTACCACATGACACAAACAACAAGGTTGCGGGTTTGAATCCCAGGGAGGGCACAAACTCATAAAAGCATCTGCTCAATGCATAAATCTTTTATTTCTGTTTTAAAGTAGGGCATATATTCATACTGCTCTGTCTTCATGCTGTACAGAGGAGAATATTTCTGTGCGGCAGAATCACAGTAACAAAATGTTCCAACATTGAGTAAATATGACAGAAAGGGGAAAGACTGTAAACAGAAACAGAAAAATGTCGCCTCAATCAGCTTACTTCAATTTTAGGAAGAAATATAAACAAACGTAACAAAAATAAATATAAGCAATCTTCCGCTTTTGCAGATTTCATTACTGTCAGATGCAGGAAAGATGAAAGTCACATTTACTTCCAGCAGCGGTACATTTACAGCACCACAAGAAAAGAAATGACTACAATAAAGGTGCAATATTATTATTTTAATAATAAACCTATAATTTATACCTGTAAAAAATCTTATGCATTATTCACATTCAGCTACTATGCAAAGAAAAACGAGATGTGCAAATTGTTGCTTAACGTATGTTCATTTAATATAACATGATATCACACCTGCTTAAATGTTTATAGATTCTCTAAGATCTAATTGCCAATTGTGTAAAAAAATAGCACTTTAACCTGTTAACTGTCACCGTTCCTCAGGAGGAACACTCATGTTATTTCCCTATTCATTTTAATATTTCATAGCTGAATTTTAATCTAATCATGACAAACTATAAATGAATGGAAAGGTATACGACAATAATAATAATGCTTAATATTTGAAAAATTTTCATAATAATAAACATAAACACAAAATATTTTAAAAGTTACTGTAATTTATAAAAATAGACTTAAAAATATCTAATATCTAAAAATAAAAATTGTAGTTCAGATGCATTTTCATGTGTATACTCAATTTCAATTAGGTTACAAGTAAAGCTAGATTTTTTCTGAACTTAATGTCTCATGCAATATCTAAAATAATACAAAATCCTAAATACAAACCACATTTATACATTTAGGAATATAGGAAAACGAGTAATAGAACTATAATGGGTTGGGACTCACTGACTGTGACTGAAAAGGTGCGGGACAGAGCGTAAAATGCAAGAACAAGAAGTCCCAAGGTTAATATAAATCATCTGGCATTGAACACAAGGACAGATACAAGACGACAAAAGTGTCCATAAAACGACTGAACATTCCTCAGTCTCCATATTAGAAGCAAGTCTCGGGGCAATTCACCACTGATGCTTGAACATTTGCACTAAAAAGCTTTTCTGATTAAGCTCAGCAAGATGAAAATGAGCGTATCCTGCACATCCCGTGACTTCAGGCCTCTCTGTTTGCCACTAATGAGGTTCCTTGTGGCCCTTGGGCCAAGCTGGACATAAACAAATGTGAAGCGTTGATATTGTTGTGCTTGAAGAATTGCTCACATTACATACTGTATAGAAAATCAGGTTTACTTCTTAAATGAAAAAAATCTGTTTTGCTGTTGTACGACAAATGTCTAAAAAAAAAATTAAGGCTCTTGTGACTCTTTTCACATGTTTCACAGGCTTGTTTTAGCCTCAGTGTTTCATCCTAAGGGTGATGTTGCTCTGTCTCATTAATTACAAATTATATCTTTCTGTTTATTGCCGCCCCTATGGCTCTTCAATTAAACAGCTATATTTTTGGAGGGCAATAAGTTCTCACTGCATCATAACAGACACCAGCAAAACCACACCCTGTGGTAGACATTTGCAAATCTGTTATAGGGATGGCTCGATACCACTTTTTTATAGCTACCGATAACAATGAATATTAACCTTGAATATCTTCCGAAATGTCTTACATGTCCTACATAGTGATACTAATCTGATACTATCTTTTTCCTCTCAAACATTTGAGTTTTGGATGCTATAAGCTACAAGCTTAAACTATTTACAAATATTCAACCTTCTAAAAGTAAAAATACACAGCCCACAACATGACACGGTTATACAAAAACAGACTTATTTGTCCGAAATGGCAGGCTGTACAGGAACATCAAATCTCTTGCTTAAAGGGATAGTTGACCCAAAAATAAAAATTATGTCATTATTTTTTACCCTTATGCTATTCAAACCCTGTATATGATTCTTTCTTTTGTGAGACACAAAAGAAGATATTTAGCAAATCGCTGGTTATAGGCACCCATTGACTTCTATTGTACTTTGTGTTCATACTATGAAAGTGAATGAGTGCCGGTAACCAGCATTGTGCAAAATATCTTCTTCTGTGTTCTGCTGAAGCAAGAAAGTCATACAGGTTTGACATGACATGAGGGAGTAAATAATAAAAGTAAAAAAATATTTTTGGGTGAACACATTAATTTAGTCACTTTATGTTCAATGAGAAATCAAAGCCTTGATTGTGTGGTCTTGTTTTCTAGGACCATATACACACAAAGTTATGATGAAAACTTGAGAATGGTAAACCTGATTGACCAGGGAAATTGTGATGGTTAAGCTGCTTGAGAAGTGAGAGTCAGACAGTTTCTTCTCGTAAAAGATGAAAGGAAATCCCATGATATGATATTTCATGTTTTTGTCGGTCTGAATTGACCTTCCTTGCTCAATCCCAAAAGGCAAGTATGAAATACTGTCCTTTTGCCATCTTCAGTATGATCCAGTGTACCTACCATTACTTATTTCTTATCGAGTAGATTTCACAATACACGACTGTGATCTGGGAGCATATGGGACCCAGACATGATAAATGACAGAAGCTGTGTTTTATGGTTTCTGTATCAGTTTTATCACCGCTTGACAGCTTACGGGGCAGAAACCGGTTTCAGATTGCAATATACTTTCTAAATTTAATGACTATTAATGTATTTGAAACATTATTATAATTCCAAATATTTTAAAGCATAGCTGAATTGCTGACAAAACAGAAAGAGTGTTTATTTTTCACAGCTAAAAAAAACAAAACAACTTGTATTGAATTACAGAAAACATCGCATCGTTTAAATAAACACCCCAAAATCCCTTCCCTCAGGAAATTACAAATGAGAGCTCCTTAATATCTCTAGACAGTAATCGAGCTATAAACGGAGACGTGTGTATAAGTCTCCTGCTTGGCAGATTCTTCTGAAGGAAAGAAATACCTTCCCACAGAGTTTCAGAACAGATCTCAACAATGTCTCAACAATTGATTTCAATGTGAACGCAAACATCCTAAATCAAATTCAAAGACCAAATTATCTGGGACTATCCTTATTGTTTTTTCTAGATTAGATGTACATAAACAATTGCCTTTGTTTCCATTATTATCTCATAAATAGGACCAATAAGACATCAACCAATAAGAGATCTCTTTTTAAAAATTAAAATCTCAGGTTTGACCCCTGTTCAGTATCATATTCCACATCTCTTACACACATATGAACTAACCACACACACACACACATTCAAAGTGCTTTTGAAATGAGTGAAAAATAACCCAACATCATCTATGCCTTCAATTTTTTTTCCAGCCTTCGCATACGTGTCTGCATCACACCGTACTGTACTTGGGCTCAAATATGAAGCCCTGATGACACAGCATTCGTCCTTGAGAATGTCCCCTCCCTGTGATCCCCCATTTACTGCAGGAGAATCCCGAGAGAGAGAGAGAGAGAGAGAGAGAGAGAGAGAGAGAGAGAGAGAGAGAGAGAGAGAGAGAGAGAGAGAGAGAGAGAGAGAGAGAGAGAGAGAGAGAGAGAGAGAGAGAGAGAGAGAGAGAGAGAGAGAGAGAGAGAGAGAGAGAGAGAGAGAGAGAGAGAGAGAGAGAGAAGTTGCCTTTCATTCTTCCAGCATCTATATAATTACTAATGCTTATATATGGAGATCAAATTTTTTGCTTAAAAATTTGCCTCTCAAATTGTTCAATTGAGAAAAAACCTTTAAGACCTTTAAATCTCAACAACGACTCCAACTGTGCTCAGATTTCAATATGACCTCAAGTGTTTCTCATCCAATTCTCAAGACCAAATCTGAGCCCTACACATTATTTTAAAAGCTTTATTGCTGTATTTTATTTTGACCATTTTGAATTTTCACAAGTTTTTTCACAACCCTAAATGAGATATCATCAGCTATACAAGAAGCAATATAAATTTCCTGGTGGATTGTTTTCTAGATGTCCACTTTGTAAATCTGTCAAAAGTACTTAACAGCATCCTTTTTTGAACAATACAAGGTTAAAACCCAATGACAAAGTGCATTCAAACGACAGCGAAAGCCAGCATCCAGATCTCTACACTTAACCGCAGACCTCTCTCCATTGTCTGTGGTCTTTCCCTGTGCGATCTGCAGCTGTACCGGAGAACCGCAGCATATTGTCTCGCCTCTGATCGCTGGAGCAGAGGAGGGTGTCGTTCCCATTTCCCCCCCGGGGAAACACAGCAGCTGTCAGGGGGACAGTCCGAAAGACACACTGAACCCGTGCTCGGACGCAGCGAAACAGCCACCCGCCCGTTTCACTTTGCCCTTGCTAACTGCTCCGGGACCAGCTTCCCATGACCAGTGCTCAACTCCAGCGTCTACACGGTGCTGAAAGGAAACTGACCGGAGAACAGCGAATAACAGCGCGTTCTGTTAAAGCCGATAGAAACATGCCAAACGGGACAAATACGCAAAGCACCGCCGATTAAAACTTAATACATCGGTTAAAGATCTCCACTCACCAACTCTGGTTCAGAGAGCCTGGCTGCCACTTTTCACCCGAGTTACACCAGAGCAAAACAGTCACAAATGTATGAATCACACTGCAGTACTCCACTAGAGCCCAGACTCTAATGGGCTTCCCTCTCCACAAACCGTCTAGTGCCGCCAAACAATCTTTCTACCGTCCAGCGTGGCACGGTTCCTCGCTTGCAGAACCTTTGGGAAAAAGCACGTTCAAGAGCCACACACCTGACTGCGCTGTTCTCCTCGGTCCTAATCCTCAATGAACGAGGCACTTAGGGGTTAACGTTTCAACGGTGTGTGAACGTCTCCGGCACGCTCTTTTCCATCAGCCCGAGAAACTGCAGTCATCCCCCTCTACTCCTTACTGCAGCAATGCACACACACGCTCACTTCAACGAACACGCACACACACACATATACACACACCCCTCCCCTCCTCCTGTTCTCGCTCTCTCTCTCACTTTCTCTCTCCCACAGAGAAATCCCCCCAAACACACACTCCCTCTCTCTCTTTTTCCTTCCCCCACCCTTCCAATCCCGACCTCATCCGAAGCATCTGATTGGAGATTCTGCTCACACAGCTCTGCATACATCTCCGCTTCTTCTTTTTGGTCTTTTCTGTTCGGCTCGCGCGTGCGGCGGGGTTATCAGCTCGGGTCAATATACAGCTTCGCTGACCTTAAAGCACCCTGTTGTTTTTTGCGGAAACTGTACAAATACAGTTGTAAGGGGTTCCTGGACAGGGGAGAATAGGGATCGTGGGGCGGTTGAATGAATTTTGAAAAAGGGGGGCTGCGGCGCTCCAAATGTATTGCTGCAGAAAGAGACAGAATGCTGGATGACTATTAAGAGAGGGAGCTAAGTGAAAAGCTCCGCTGGTGTTTGAGATATAATGTCAAGTCAGCCAGTCGTTAATGGAAAATAAACCCTCAAAGGGTGATCGGGACCAGAGGGGTTTCATAATATCCTGATGGGGTTTATTTTCCACTAATGAAAGCTTGACTGTACATTATTACATTCTGCTTATTACAGCACTACTTACCAAATAAAGAAATGAATAAATAAATAGGCATTTTAAATATAGGTGGGTATAAATATATTTATTTGTATGTGACCCAGAATTACATAATACCACATTTTGTCAGCCGACGCAGCCCAGTCTATCACTAGTAAACACAACGGCTGTGGCCCGACAGGCACATTCAAAACAACATTTTATTGTTCAATAGATGAAAAATATTTGATGATATAGAAATCTCCACCATATTAATGCACCACAGTCTTGCATATAAACCTCAAATCAATGCAAAAGCATTTTTGGCAGCTAATGGAAGCACTGAAGTGCTTAAACTCCCATCAGTCCTCAGGACAAAAAATAAAACACTAACAATGCGATTAAAGTAACATGAGTCACAGACAGTTCTGGTGTTTCCCAGCATTCATTGCTGACGTAACGCAGCAGACGGCATATTCGTGGTTTGATCCGCCAGTATTTCCTATCGGTCCTCTGCTCTTTTGGTCAGGCACAAGAGGCCTTTGTTACATGTCACAAAAAATTACCCATCTCCCTTAAGTGTGTCTGCCTCCTTCACAGCTGATGAAAATAAAATCAATAACGCCTCAATCACTTCAAGCCAAAGAGAAAGAGATGGCCTTTCCCATTTCTCCATCAAGCCGACAATGACAGCCGGATCGTTCGCCCCTTGCACACTGTCAATATTTGCAACGAACACAAGTCACATGCTCGTCGCGAGATTATTCACATTAACGGGGAGAATTGGATTCTTTCGAATGGAACAACTTGAAATGGCTCCAAAAATAGATCGATATGGAACAGTCTTTACTAAACAACCATATTCAGTGTCTTACACCTACTTCAAACACATGATATCTTGTTACTACAACACTGAAGAGTCTTTACATTCTTCTCAGGCACTTACTTTCAGCGGTGTGTTCTTTTCGACTCAATAGGCTTGGTTTGTGGAACTCAAGCCGAAGAAGAAGCTAAAGAGTGATAAACAGATGGAAGTAATCTCAGAAAGATGGCTTTTTAGAAGAAAACCCCTCAGTGACCACAAAGTATTGACCAGTTTCTGGATCTATTATGCGTGCACTGGTGACCTCAGCAGAGGGACTTCTGTACTGTTGCATCGCCAATATTATAGTCAATATAGTAATATAGTCATGGTTACAGATCTCTAATCAAATATATTTTTATATTTTTAAAACCACTGTATTTAAGGCATGTAGTGACTCATAACCTGCTAATAGTGCTGTGGAGATTTACAAATATTACATAATCTTTCTGATGAGAATTCATTACGAATGAACGTCTTTTAAGTTTGGTTATACCACTCTTTTCATAATATGATTAGGGTAAAATGGTATGCAGATTTGCAATATTTCAATAATTTTGTTGCCGTATATTATGCAACCCTAGTAAATAAAATTCCAAACCCTCTGTGTTCCCTCTTATAGTAGTACTAAGAATGCAGAAACCAACACAAATTTAATTTAATTTAATTTGATTTTTATAACGGTGTGCGTAGTTGCAAGTAACCTAAAACCAACTTTCCCTTCTCTCCGCTAATGCTTTCGTAAGCGTTCAGCCAGACATTCTCTCTCGTTGCCCTCTTCAGCATGGTGTAGTGTTTCAGCTGTGGAGCTGGTGTGATTCGAGCTGAGGGAATACCTCCAGATAGAGCATCCTGCAAACAGATTGTATTGGGAGCAGGGGAGGGGCGGCCCTGGCACTGGCAGGATGCTCTTGGCCGCTATAATCCGGCCCTCATACTGGGGTTGTCTTGTTTATCAGAAACAGACTGAGCTGCATCTTCTGCAAGCTGATGTCCATTTAGGTTTTAGTTAGGATTAACATAAGAAAAAACTATTAAATTGCATGACATAATTGACATTTCATGCATTTGGAGTCAACTTAAATCCATGATCTTTGTACTGCTAACACAATGCAGATGAGCTACAGGACCACACAAAACCATACTGTTCTGTAAGATGTATTTAAAACCATCAAAATATGCTACAGCAGTGGTTTTTGGAACATGGCAGAAGGTCAAGGTTATTTTTGGTGGTTAGACTATACCAACTGGTGAAGACCTGGCTTGGCTGGTAAACCATCTTGGTCGAGTGGCAGGTCACCTCGAATCAACAACAAGACCAACTCCTGGAGGGCTACTGCTCCAACTTGCCTCAACATATCTACCTGAAAGTTTTCAGTATGCCCAGAAAGACCTTGATTAGCTTGTTCAGGTGTGTTTAATAAGGGTTGATGCTAAACTCTGCAGGACTCTGGCCCTTCAGGAACAAGATTGGAACAAGCATGAACAAGCTTTTCCAGGTCCCCACAGGCTAGCAATCCAGCGAGTAAACCACCTAAGGTAGTTTGGACCTGTTAACGACAAGCTAAGACCAGCTAGAAATCAACAATCATGAGATCCAAAAACCAGCAATGACCTTAAATTGTTTTAGCTTGGCTCTAAAGCAAAGTAAATCATAGCTACCACCAGTCTTCCTGTAGCTCAGTTGCTGGAGCATGTAGGAGCCAGTCACTTTGAATAAAATTGTCTGCCAAATGTGTAAATGTAATGCCTGAGACTGGCGACTCTACATTTTATCACACAATACATTTTATAAGAAAAGCACCAAATCTTTTCCTCTCAGAACTGGTGTGCACAGAATCTATAAGAAAAAAAGAGCAAATGACTCCCGCAGGAGGTATTGATCCGGCGCCGATAACCCATAATAAAGCCAATGGCTGAACATAAGCCTTGGAGTGTAAATGGGGGACGGAATCAATAGTTTTATGACGATGGCTAAGAAGGCTCTTTTATAACGGCTAGGAGCATTTGGTCACAGAACATCTGCACAGTCATTTGGCCAGAACTGGATCTGATGACATCACAGGGCTTTGTATATCATTCACACTTCATTATAAATGCCATCACTATCAGTGTAACACAATGCGCCATGTGCTGCCGTATCAATCCCCAATCAATGGTCTTGTGCAAGTCAATGAAAATGAATGTTTTTCTCATCTTAACCGATGGAGCTGCACACCCAATCTTATGTACAGTATTAGTCTCTTGTCAGCCCCTCTCACAGAGTTTCCAGGCAACTATCAATTAGTGGAATGACTCGGATGAATTGTTGGGGGTGGGGTCTTGAAGAAATAGGTTGTGTAGCACATAAAAAGATCCCCTTTAAATCAAGGCCCTCCCCTGCAGCCCTAGAGTTATCACACACTAGCATACCCAATCGTGGCGCCGTCTGTCTGAACAAACCACCATGACAGGGCTTTACACTTTGTTTTATATTAAGACACTGATTGGAATGGCGACTTTCATAAGAAGCATTTAACAAACAGTCTTGGGGCAATTTGTAACTATTTTAGCCCCTCTGAAAAAACTCCCCCCAACAAACATACAGTATTATACCAAGTTGCACAGAATAGCAGGCTATAAAACACAACAAATGATATGAAGTTCAGTGTCTCTGGGACAGTCCCAATCCCCATAATAACCATGCCTCTTATCTCCACATGCGGAGAAAGTCAGAGATGAACTGACTTAATCTCCATCTCTCCACGAGCTTTCCCTCCTCTCTGTCATACACACATACGTTCTCTTCATCTCTCGACAGCATTTTTAAGGCTCCTGCTGTTTCTTGAAATTAGTACTAATGTGAGAGTGCATTAAACGATCCATTCGTCCATGACTACCTCACCCCCAGAGAGACTAAACAAATCTCTCATATCACATTTTTACTATTTCATTTCTAGCATATGAAGATAAAGAAAAGCCTTGCCATGCATAAGAAAAAAAACTTTATTTTGACACAGTATGGCCACTGCGCATAACCAAATTACACCCATGATGTTAGCTCATCCAATAATGTAGGTAGGAGGTACTGGGAGATATCAATTGGAACTGACCTTCTAGGACAAATTTCATTCACAAGAAGACCATTTCACATAAAAACACTTGGACCCAAACAGAATCGCTCAGAGCCAGAACCTTGCAGCCTCTTGATAATATTACGGTTGTTAGTCCACCCAAACCATGAAGAAACAAACCTAATGTGGCAGATCTGAGACAATCACTTTAAGGAGAATTGCCTCTCCACTCCTTCTTGAAGGAGGTAATTGGATCTTTCTTCTACTTGTTTGTTTCCCAAGAGTACAAATGGCAAACAGGAAGACAAAGCAGCCCCCGATGGTTGCGAATCTCTGGTTAATTGTTTTGTTCGTGTCCAGACTTAAAACACTAGGTGTTTTGTCCACCCTGATGATTCAATTTCAGCAATGAGAAAACATTCAAGACCTGAGAATAGGGGACGAAATTACATGCGACTTCTATCACACACAAAGGGCAAAACCACTCTTAAAGGTAATAATAAGAACACGCAATAAAATAAAGGTAACAAAGCGTAATTGAATATGAAAAAAACTTTAGAAAAGGATTATCATTTTCTTTTTCTACACCAGAATTTAGTAAGTATGACTGGTATTAAACAATCCTACATGAACTTTCTATTACATACCCGATAAAGCCATGTGACCTGTGATGACCCGTGTAGGGGTGGGGCTAGTTAAAATCACCAAGACAAATCTACTTTAAATTGTACCCATTAAGTTCAAACTCATAATTAAAAGTAGTTCAGCTTTAGTTAAGCTACCCTTCTAAAGAATTAGTTAGTAAAAACTACACAACACAGCGGCTATTTACATGGAGGGGCAATATTTTTGAGACCGTCCTCGCTGCGGCCTGTAGTGCGATGACGTAGTGGACTAATCCAATATGTAATGGATGTTGTAACACATCCTTGCTGGTTTGTAGTTTCTTTTAGAGCTTTTTAGTATTTTGTGTTTCACCAAAAGATTCATTAAAATGATATAAGAGAGGGCATTTTAGTGGGTGGGTTTGATTATTGCCTCATTTCACTTTAATATTTAATATTTAAATGCACATCACTGATTACTTAGTTAACATATCAGCCAAGTCAATATTCAATCTCCCAAAAGACCGCTGCAACTGAATAACAAAGCGCTCTGTTCCATTTCCTGCCAGCCCGCCTCTCCTGGCACAGGACGACCACGATATCCCCACACAGACCCCTCCTTCTTCATGAGCTCCATCCACACTTCACAGTCTACCTAAAAGCCTGTGGAACGAAATTGGGAGTGAGGCTTTTATTTACCCCCAAGCAGCACCAACACCAAAGCCGGCCTCTGGAGATAGACATACAATTGAAGAGAATGCAGGTGTGACCAGCTAAACCTAATATCGCAGCTCTGGAGCGGTCAGGGGACTAAAGCACAAAGGTGCAAATACTCCAATACGTTCGGTAACCCCGCAGGGCTGATCACAGCTTGACTTTGAGATTTCATACCATTGCAAAACTGGAAATGAATGTTTATTTAACTGTTTGATGTTTACTGGACTATTAGAATTTTAATCCTACTCCTCAACAAATACCATTCAAGACAGCAATGTTGAGTAATACGTGGTTATATGAAAGTAACAGGCTCAGCGTCGCTATCAAATGATCACACAGATCTAAAGATAAAAGCTGAATAGAGACAGGCTTTTTCATTGAGTAAATGCGGTACAAAATGGCAGAGTTTTGTGTTGCGTGGCAGATTGCAGACGGTTGGGTGTCCATCACAGCCGGCATAGTGGTTATGTAACGAGTTTGGCTTTTGTGTGGAAAATGCTGATACTGCATGTGAAGCTGTGCTCCTTTTTGCTTTCTATATGTTCAAACACGCCCAAAAGCCACTAAAGCCATCATGGAAAGACATTTTTTACTGCAAACATCAAGGACTTTACCTCACAAATTAACAGCCACACATAATCTTAGATTATACTAGTGCATGATATTTTATCTTACAAATGCTACACTATTTTCAATGCTCATTTTCAAACAGAATAAATAATTTGAATGGTTTTCAATTCAACAGAGATTCACATAATAATATTTGTGAGCAAAGTTTTATGCTATGGATTACACACTTTTTAGATCCCCTGCAGATCTAAAGCACTTATTTTTCTTTTATTATTCAAAACTTATTGTTATTTCACTATTCACCATTCACAATATTTCATAGTAGAATTCTAGTCTAATCATGACTAACTATATATTGATGGAAAGGTCCAAGACTCAATAATAACTATTTGACAAATTTTTATAACAATAAACATAAACTTGAAAAGTACAAAATACTTCAAATATATATATACAAAATATGCAAAATAAAAAATGTAGTTCAGATTTCATGTGTATGCTCAATATGTGCAGTGAAAGTTATCAGGTTAATTTACATAATATGAAAATAAACAGATCAAACAAAAAATTCTGTTGCAAAAAAACTATTTTAAGGATTAAGAATTCAAAATATAATAAAAAGAGGGGTAAAAGTGATCAATTGTGTAAATATACTACAAATGTGTGCTATGTATTGTAAAGCTATGGCAATTTTTTATGACATGATGTCTGTTTAATTTTATTGTACTGCCAAAACTTTACCTGTTTCAACATATTTCATGTCATTTTGTTTTTTAATGTTGTTTAATTTTGTTTGTTACCTAAGAAGTTCACTTTTTATAAAATGTATTTCCTAATTTGAATTTTATGTTAAAATTAGTTTTTATACTGAAATATGGAATGCTCAATACTATAACAAATGTATAGAACATGTACAACAAAAATGTTACTATAAATTGTTAATGTTTTTGAAATTATTCTGTTTTCATGATACTGTATCGAAAAACTGAGTGTTTATTATTGTACACTCATTATTGTATTATTCACCATAATATTCACTTATTCCAATGGCAATATTACAGGATATAGGAACCTATAAGACATTTAGCATTGCATGAAGCTGAATATTAGAGCCAGCAGTGAGTCAGAGTATAAAATAAAGCACAAAACTCTTCACCCACAACATCGCTGTGATGCACAATCAGAGAAAATCAAACATCCTATTTTTAATGCCAGAATTTAAGGCATGTATTCTGTTTTCTCCTGTATCTGTGAGACCTTTAAAACGAACCTAACCTTTTATAAATATGTCTGAGGTACATGCTGTGCCTTAAGTGATATGATGAAATCACCAAGACAGAGCTGTGAAGAACAGCAGGGCAGGAGTCTATTGACATGCACATCAATAGAAGAAAGTCACAGTGACTGAATGCACCTGTTATAAAGGCGCATAAGATAAACAACATGGCACTCTGCTGGGGTCAACAGTTATGGAACTGGACTGGGTGAGGTGATGTCATCTTAAAGACTTTTGTGACTTCATTTTCTCATAAAAATCAGACTCTGACCAGTCAGTCAGATTTAAGCATTAAACCTCACCGCAAGAGCTCCATATTCCACTAAAGGTGTTTCACCTTTCTTCAGGTTCGATCATCTGTTTTAATTGAGGACTAAAGAGTGTGATGATAAATCTGTTGGCCGGTGACTGCCTCTCCCCAGCTGTTCTCCTGGACAACACAAGCCCTGCTGCTCGTGTGAAGAACCAAATCCATTCATCACCGGCTCTCTTTACACTCCAAACGGTCACGCCTGAGAATAGTGTTCACCTGTCTGCTGATTAATTACAACTCTCTGTGGCTGAATATTAATGTACTGCAAAATAGTATCACGATGTAACGCTCTGTTTGAAATTACACAAACGAAAGCAATTTACAACTCGTTGTTGTACAAAGATGTGAAAATACATAGCGGGAATACCAAATTCATTTTTTGTTATAGAATTGTACATGGGCCAAATAAAAATATATGTAGATGCAAGTACAGTCTAGACTTTTCAACACATCTGGTGTGGTAAGAGATCAAAATAAAAGTCTTGGAGTAATAGTCATATTTAAAAAAGGCAACTAAATAAAAATAAAAATTTTATTTTCCTTTCATTATATGCTATAGTTCAATAAGTTTTAATTATTTGACATTCTGCACAAAAGCATTTAAAAGTTCAATAACAAAAATTAACATACATCTGATTGAGCAGATTTATTTAACAATATTCTTAATATTTTAAAGTATATATTTTTAAATTACTATTTAATTTATTTTATTTCATTACAGCTTTGCTGGTTTAAATAAGATTTTGAATCTCAAAATTTTGAGTGAGGTCTCAGACGTTTGCATAGTACACTCTTTAAAAAATAATGGTAGTACAAAGGGTGCCATTAAAAACCATTTTTGGTTCCGCAAAGAACCTTTGTGTTACAGAAAGCTTCCGTGGAACCATACAGCCCCAGAAAGAACCTGTTAACCTTTATTTCAAAGGTGTACTGAATTACACAGTGCAGGTCAGATTCATAATCAGTTCAACTAAAATAATGATGTTATATTCCCTTTCTTGAATTGATAGACGTGATGTGACTGAGCGTTACGTTACGTGATGTCTCTAACACATTACCAGTTACAGCTAAATGAACTAGGATCTCTTTGCTTTAATGCTGAACACATTTGAACACAAGGATCACTGTGTACTGTGACATTTAAGTTGTACAAAAGCACATGCTTTGTTCTTTCACGATGTAGTGAAATTCTTATAATCTTTCCCAGAGGCAAAAAAGTAGATGATTACCTGGCAATAAATATTACCCCTTTGAAAACTGGACAGCTTTCATTTAAACAGTAACAGCATATTGTAAATAAACAATTTAAAGGATTATACAACACAGTACATTGTTGGTGGTTTCCACAACAAGTCAAATTCCTGTTAAGAGGATCTCCATTAAGGTTTGTGTACCAATTTTAAGTTAACTGCTATTTATAACTGTAAATGAGATTAATATTGTGAGTTCAGACTTAATAATATTGCATTGACTGTGTTAACTGTGTTAAATGATGTTCAGCGATTTTGAGTTAATGTTGTCAGATAGCTCATGCATGTGAACGTGAGGATGAGTTTTCACCTATTATTTATAACACGTACACTTGCTTCAAACAGCAGTGTTTCAAGTTTTAATCACAGTTAAATTTGTTGATATCCAAATTTATACATATATAATAATATATTTAAATTGTGTTTGTGCTGTGTTTTTTTGGGCAATTGCTTGGATTATGTTTTAGTATTGGCACATGAGTGCATTATTTTTGAGAGACAGAGACCAGTCATTAGGCACATTTATACATTTGCATTCATCCTGCTTCAAGTTATTTTTATCAGCTTCTTTCAATTTGATAGGCGATATGTCAAAGTTTCCGGCATGATCTTGCTCTGCGTATCCCTGCCAGACTAATGGCTTTAAATATAGCCACACTGTAAAAAATTGAACGTCAATGTGCTGTTCATATCCTGCAGAGCTATTTCTGCCTGCCCTGACCTTTAAACATGACTTTTGTTGGCGAAACAAAATGTGGTCAGTAATGTTTTTGAACTTATACCAGTTAATTCAAATGCCACCATATGAGGCATGGTTTTAAGTTAGCTACCAGACATTTCTGAAAATCATGAGGTTTCGTTCTTGTCCACTTCGACAAAGTTGCACCTTTCCTGACAGACACTTTCCTTGCCAAACAGACACACACAGACCAGAAGTGCAGTCATTGCCAAGGTGTGAATGTTTATCAGCAGGTTTCACATGGCTCTGTAATCTTGAAGTTGAATCAACAATCAATCAAGGCCGGGGTACGAGAGGACAGGACTAATCGATTCTCAGTTAGCAGCCGTGTGGTAATTGTAGAGGTATCAGCCTCCAGAGGTGAACTGCTGTGAGCTTTAAAGTCCACAAATGACTCGAGCCCCGCAGAGATGATGCGGACAGCGCCTCACATGGGCAGATCGACAGATAATATACTCTTTAAAGATACCTTTATTGACAATAACAGTTATATTTAAAACCTTGATTATAGATATTGTGCAAATTCTACATATATTATAATGTGGTAAATAACATTTAAAATGGTTAAAAAAACTTTCTCTCTCTGGTTCCATATTTTGTGTGTTATTCAGTCAGAAAACAAAAAAATGAATTATAAATGAATTCGACTGCATTAATGATTAATTAAAAGGAAAATTTCAAAAGATGTCATAATAATAATATAATAACAAGCTAAATTAATATATTGCACAATATTCTCAATATATTATTTATGGAACCTCAAAAGATTTCTGTAACATTTATTTCTACTTCCCTACTACACATTTTTTATTATTTATGACATAATGTAGTTAATGTCAACAGCTTTAAAAAAAACTATTTTTCCAATAACTAGTATTTATTATTTATCTGCTCAAAGGCTCAGTGGCTCTATTTGTAATATAACATGCGAAAGAGAAAACCTTCCCATGTTCAATTTTTCATTTCACTGGTGATCTAAGTGTGTGTTATTAACCAATGGCTCTGTAAACATATCGGTAATTCACTTTTAACTGCATTTTTACATGCCTTACCGCTATGCCTTTTGCGTGTTTTCTATTCGTCGTTTTAAGAGCAGCTGTTTGTAATAAGATGTGGAGCACCAAACCCTTAAAAAACACACCTCATGTTTTCAATAAAAAATACTGTATGTCCCTATATTGCTTTCAGTGTTTGTCTTCCATTACAGTGCCTTATTTGGCATTCAAGTCTTGGAGGCCAGTCTGTCTCTCTCTCTCTCTCTCTCTCTCTCTCTCTTTCTCTCTTATGTGGGTCTGTTGCTCTACAAATATACAGCAGCTTTGATCAATGATTCCTCTGCGCTCTCCTGCCCAACATGTCCAGTCTCTGGCAGGCAGCAGATGGTGGACGTGGAGCACATTTACTACAGCACAGAAACCTTTAGAGTCTTGACTTTAATTCACCTTAATGGTGCCCACCGATGAAATTTCTACATCCAGAATCATTAAAAAAATATAGAGGTGCATTACTGAGAGACTGCTATAAATATGCATTATTAATGTTTCAATAGAAAGTCATTTGTGACTGGGGAAGGATATATTGGAAGTAAAATGATGATGTAACAGGGTTGATGTTTTTAAGATAAGGGTCAGGCTGGCCGCTTCAGCACCACGGCCAGCAGCCAAACCAAGAATGGAGCATCTCTAGTGGAATATAAAGAAGGGCATCTGTAGCCACTTAGACTTCATATGGAACAACTTGTAGTGCTTAAGACACCACAGGAGGGTTAACTTGCATGAAGCTAAAAACATACCAGTAAACCCTGTCCTTAAATACCAAATACTGTCACCACCAAATGACACGAAACAAGCTTTTTACTTTCAGCTTACTGAACATGCTACAGGCACACTATATACCAAAGAGATCCAGAGTGTGAATAAAGTTATAAAGTTGACCTTTCAAAGCCCTTAAACCATTTTGTTGCTCTTTCAGCCTATTCAGCTGGTTCAAGACACATTTTTTTTCTTTTTCATAGAACTGCTTTGAATAGTCTATATAGGCACTGCATTCACACACTGTGCACTTCTTTCCTAGCGAAGCCAGTTTTAGTTTAAAACACTGAATGCGTGTATCCAGTATATTAACTTTTAAATACACGGATTGCAATGCAGCACTGTTATAATATTCCTCAATGATCTGGTTCTAAAGCAATAACCTGAAGTATTACATTCAGTTTTCAGTTCAGCTCGAATTGCTCAACATGTAGTACAAACTTCATGATAATCTATCGAATTGTGTACTAAAATGTGCTGTTTACCAGAGCTGCTCAATATATTGGAATATGTAAATATTGCTATATGCATATTGCATATAAAATAGCCTTTAAATGATTTTTAGACGTCAAAACATTGTATAATCAAAGTTGTAGGTTAATGTTATGTACTCTGACAATCAACAAGCTATGATGTTCTCAAGGCAAACTAAATGAAATGACATTTCAGATTTGATTTTCAGTATCATGCAGCCTTATTGTTTACATTTGACGCTTTTTATACATCACAACAGCTTTTACACATCAGAGCATTCATAGCAGCTTTTATGCTTCACGTTGATTATCCACCGCTGAATTAAAACAAGATGCACGCTGAATAACAACAGCAAAGCAGCTATTTGACTGCACATTTTATTTATAATAAAACCGAAACTTTAGCCTACGGCATCAATGCTATTTGCTTCGTAGAAAGCACTTTAGTGTGCTTTTACTTCCAATTAGTTCCTTCAGAAACAGCAAATCTAATTAGTTGTGATGAAAGATCTGTGCTGCAAGAGAGGACAGTGTGTACCCTGACAATACTGTACTTTTTTAAAGCACTGTCCTTCTGCTTAAATATGGATTGATTGTAGGAATACTGAGATGCCCTCTTCTTTCTGTAATCTCCTCTTATCATTGCATAGGTTGCCACAGTGTTGAGCATAAAGTACAAAGAGAATACAGTAGAGCAAAGCATCAGAGGAGACCCTCACCAGCACATTCAGTCATGCTTGCGCTAAGCCCCGCCTCTGGCCCCACCCCTTAGCCTTCCCTTTGGATTAATTATGCAGCTCACTGCAGCATTTTCAGCAGTGTAGCCTGCAGTTCATCCTGCCACAACTCCCCATTCCTCTCTCTCTCTTTCTCTCTCTCTTTCTCTCTCTCTCTCTCTCTCTCTCTCTCTCTCTCTTCTCTATTCTTACAACCTCTATTCTTGGAGGTCTAAATTCGATTACATTTTTCTCCTCTCTCTCTCTCTCTCTCTACCATAATTCTCAGCACGTTAACAAGAAATAAGGGTGCAACTCCAAGCTCATTTGAAACACACTCTGCAGCGCACACACACAAACACACACAGCTTCAAGCTCTAACACGCAGAAAGCAGCAGCATCAAGGGACACTACAGCTAATGCCTGGATGTAATCATTTCAACCATGCAAGCTCAAATCATAACAGTTCACTTATTTCTGCTAATTTCAGCAGCGGTGATCAAATTTCAGCTGGTATTTTATGTTATTGTCCTTGTTAAGTTTAATTATACCATGTATCTAAGCTCTGCCTTTCTATTTTGTCTTTATCTGGCAGGAAAGCATTTAATAATTAATATTTTGAATATATTAATGCCATAAATATTTACTATTAGTATTCCACTATTTTGTAGAGAATATTTTGTTTTTTGTAGAGATATGAAGCCAAATCAAACAAAACTGCCCAAAATAAAAGAATCAAGTTGAGGCGCATTAACTTGCTCACAACAGTTAATACATTTGTTGTTGGTTAATAGAGAATAACTTTACAATTGGCTGTTATTTCCAACAAGTCAACTCACCTGCAAGTAATCTGTCTATCATGTTTAGACTATTTACCTAAACACAGCAAGAGCTCTTCTAGTCTAATTGGTTGGCATTTATGATGAACAATGACTGTAGATGACCTTTTTCATAGACACACTAGACACAGCGTTTTGAGCCAGTTATATTACAGTAAAATATGCACACAGTGAAGAGTTGTCTCTAAATTACATCTTAATGGCATCTGTATCGTGCAACTGCGCAGACCTTTTGTTCTGCACCCAGGGAAGCGAAAATATATTCACGCAATATCGCAATCGCAGGACATAATCTCTTACAGACTTGACCACCAAAAAGAAAAGAAGAATTGCTGACTGTCATAGCAGAGCTGTCATAAAGCTTTCCTGTGATGTTACAACAGAGCTCCATCCTAAAATCTTTTCCAGATGACGGAGTGGGAGGTTTGTTGGTTTGTTATTTAAAAGGAAAATATTACAAAGGCAATCTTAAGCCAATATCAAGTAGCTGATGAGCTAAATCAACAAATCAATATATTCATGTTAGCAGTGAGATATCTACACCCTGTATTAGGGTTACATAAACCCGTTTAGTTCTGACAGTGCAGTCTGGGCACATCATAAAATGAAAAATGAAAAACCGTATGCACTGCTTCCTATCACAGTTTCACACACCTTGTGAAACATGACTTGGTAACCGTTTGATTCTTGGAGATACAGGCAAGTTCTGCCTTTTATATTGTGCAAAATTATATTAACAAAATGTCCAGCTTCGGGAATTTTCATCTTCTGCCTGATGACGTAGTTAAATCATTAAAAGTCAATACAACTTATTTTACTTCTTAAATTGTTCAAATAAACAGATTGTCTCATTTGTGAATCAACATGATGTTTAAAGGAATAGTTCACTCAAATATGATCATTTTTGATCATGTTCACATGCATAAACAATAACTTTAAATGTCATTGGTTTTAAAGTGTCTTGTGATGAAAGCATTGAGATTTGAAATGATCAACATGTCGACACATTTAGAGCACCGATCAGGTTGTTTCCATGGATACACAGCGTTTTGATCACTAAATGAGCTTTAAATATAAATTTTTTAGGTGTCTTTTTTCACTTCAGAAGACATTTATTACCACAGGGGTCATGTGGATTACTTTAATAATGGATGTATGCACATCTGTTTCTGTTCAACTGTAGAAAAAAAAGAAAGCCATATACATCTGGGATGTCATTAGGGTGAATAACTTCCTTATATTTAAAACTCTTTCCAGTCTTTTACAGAAATGCACTTTAATGCAAAGCAGTGCATCCAATGTACACCTTTTATCAGTTTGTGTGTTCCCTCAGAACATGACCTTGGTCATCCCAGAATCATGCTTTACCAGTTCAGATACAGAAAAATAAGAAACATAAAAGACAAATAACCTTCAGATGAAAATTTACAAGCATTTCAGGTACATTTAAAGAATGTGTTAGTGAATAACCTAAAGCATTTTATGATCAGTGTTCAAGTCACAACATAAAACTAAAATGTCTCTCCCTTCCGTGTTGTAATGTCAGGTGGAATGTGCAATGTGGGCTGCCCATCACTTTTCTCAAGACACACACACACACAGAAAGAACACAGGGCTTTGACCAGGAACATCATCACTTGCAGGACCTTCTGTGGCAACAGAGCGTGATAAGCTGACTCAAATGATAGTAATAATTTACAGGATTATTTTTTAAATAATCTGCATCTGTAAATGTACTGCATGGGTGTGGTCAAATGCATATAATAATGCAAATAAAAAAATACTAAAGAACGATGTTTTGAGCGTGTGTGCTGTGCTGTCAATGGGGGCTGGGTACTGCAACATACTGCAGTGCTTGAAGCTTTCAGCACACCCACTCCATCATCTCTCTCTCTCTCTCTCTCTCTCTCTCTCTCTCATACTCACCCACAGTGCCCTCTGCCTTTTATGCTCCTGTACTATTCTTTTTTTCTCCAACACATGCTCCTCCCTCGTTCTTCTGCCCTACATTATAGTCTCAGACTCTCTCTATATACTCTTTTCACATACAATACTCTCAGATAGACAACATGGAACTTATGAAACTACATACAGATTTAAAATGTAATACTTAATTGTAAACCCCTGCTGTCCCAGTGTGAATTAGCTTGTCAGAAAGCCAGAAATAATTTTTCTATTTGTGTTGTAATGGATTGACCAATGGATTGGTTTGGGTCTTTTTAACTCCATTTGATATTAAACAAATGGTTTCATATATAAATTAAAACTAAACAAGCTAATTGGACATTGTTAATTTTTCTAACATTTCATGCAAAGTATAAAATGGCACCCTCTACTGGTCTGAAATATTTAAACCAACCCTTGCAACCATACATCTTAGTTTTTGTACATAAACTATTTTTGTTTAAATGCGTATGCAAACTTTTGTATGTGTCATTTCTTTTATTATATTACTTTAAATGTTATGGTAACCCCTAACAATAAGGTTTCGTTCATTAACATTTATTAATATGAACATGATCAAACAATGCTCAACATCTTCACAACATCTTTTTTTTCACAACATTACTTTATGCAAATAAAATTGTTCATTTGTGTCAGTTCATTGTGCATTGAATTATGTTAAAAGATATAAAGTTTCATTTTAAATATGTATTAATAAATGTTGAAATTTCCATATAAGATAAAATATTACTTATTGTACCCTAATTTAGTTAACTAATGGATAAATGTTTTAAAGCGTTACAATGTATTAATATTTAAGGTATAGATATTATATGATATTATAATACTATACTCAATTTTAATATAACCTCATGAATCACTGTAGATATTCTGGTTTACCAGTGCAAGCATATTTTAAACTGTTACTTACCATGTGTGTGCTGTCCTAAAGAGAAACTCAATGCCGTGTTAATCCAAAATCTTTACAGAAACATAAAAATGCTACTGTCTCAAATGCATCCAACCTTAGATTAGCTCAGGAGACAAGAGAGAAAACCCTACAGTGCAGGATATATCCCCAGTACATTCGCTCTTTCGATATTTTAATGCTCCTCTGACGGCGAAGCTGCTGCAAAATAATGAATGCGTAATGAAAGCTCTGGCCTTTAATTGGATGGAGACAATTTATCTGCCTGTCTAGACCCTTTTCTCATACATCCATCACATTAAATAGCTTAGCTCCTCAATAACTGATGAGATCTGAATAATGAGATTAATGAAATGAGGTAGAATATGGAGAAAAGAGCAGTGATTTCAATATACAGCAATATAGAGCACCTTTAGGTCTGTAAGCAACCAACTTTTGTCAAATTCACATCTAAATGAATTATAAATTACAAGAAACAAAATGGCCTATAGCTTTCTAGATTTGTATTACCATAGTTACATACAACAACTATCATTAAAGTATACTATTGTGGGCACTCTGGAGACATTAATAAAGTGATTAATATGGTTTTACTGAAATAAAACAAAAAACTAGGTTTCTATAGTTAATCCTGTTTAATTTTCGTAGACGAAATCAAATTCTGCATTTTAGTTTGCTTTGTTCAGAAAATATTTGAGAAGAAGAATAAGAACCGCTTTTCACCGCTAGATGGAGATGTTAACCATGTTTTTGGATATTTTCTTCGCTGTGGACTCTTGAAGTAATAGGGAAGTGGCTTTTTGTTGGTTGATAGTTTTTTAAGCACCACTAGTGGTACTTGTAACCCACTATGTTAAACCTTTCACGTTTTATTGCATTTCAAATAATGAAATAGACAAACAAACAATAACAAACAGACAGGGGAAATACACAATTTTACCCTGAATATGATACATGAAGTGCCTTATGACAGACATTTATCTTGCATGTAACAGATATGCATCCTATTAAACTTCATAAGCCTTTATTATTACAGGACAGAGACAGACAGGTAGTCATAGGGGAGAGAGGGTAGCACCGGTGCTCTATCGACCTTGTCAGATTGTGCTACCTCCTATACAAAAGTATTAGACTAACCCCTCCCCAAACCCTAACCTTAACCCCAAGCACGATAACGACAATCTGACAGGTAGGTTAAAGTGTCAGGACACCGAGTCTATCGATTTGTTCTACCTTGTCAGATTTTCCTACCGAGGCTGTTTCGCGTCTGTAATAATTCAGTGCAACTTTGACGAAGATTCTTATTAGGTATTGGTATGATGATTTGACAGAGTAAAATACCCCCATCATATTGTCCTACTAGTATAAATCAAAGAACTTACCATACATAAAGAAGTCCATACACAAGTTGTAAAAACTTATGGGCACGTTGTAAAGCATGATAAAAATGGCGCAATATTGATGTGCGCATGCGCAGTCAATCCGGTCTGACAATCTGACGGGAAGGATGAAATGTCAGGACAGGAATTCAGATCTGGAACACTGTACACAAGGCCACGGGCTTCGACTTTTTATTTATTTTTGTCCAAGTAATCTATTTCAAAAATATGTTTTTAATAAAGTTTTAGTTTTATGAGAAAATATGTTCACAATTAAATTTTGTCTACAAAAGTCATTTCAAACATTACAGTATACTTAAGATTAAAAGATTTTTAAGATCATGAGAAACATTTTTTGTCAAAAGTCTTTTAACTGATACTGTACATTTGATTTTCCAAACAAGCCTATTTGTTTTGTCTGTTACTGTTATATATGTACGTGTTTTGTCTGTTACTGTTCATGCCAAAGTTTAATACAATGAAAATGTTATGAGATTTATTTTTATGTTACGTGAAAGACGTACTGTATTTCTACTCATTGCGTGTCTTTGCAGGTGACGTCACTACACACGGAAGTCACGCCCACTGAGTGGCAGAAAGCAGCAGCGTTAGCCGCTAACCGAGTCTGAAATGGGAAAGAGTTGTTGTGCAGTTGGTTGTACACATAGGTTTAGCAAGAAATCGAAGATTTCCTTTTACAGACTGCCGAAAGATGAAGAGAAGAGAAGCAAGTGGATCGCCGCACTTAGCAGAAACAACTGGAATCCAGACACTGAGACGTGGATTTGCGCTAGCCATTTCGTGTCAGGTACGTTGCGTAATAGTCTTGCTTACCTACTTTTACACAACTTTATATATGATAAGATGTTAAGTTTTGTTCATTGTTCTACAAACACACAGGGATGATTATATAGTGTCCTCCTGTTTATAAAAATGAGTCTTGTTTGTAATGGTATGGTGCACGAGGTTGTTAATAAAGATAATGTTGTACAAACTATGTTGAAAATGTGTTTATTAAATCCACGTGGGTGGATGAATGACACTGTTAGGCTACAGGTTGATTTGCTGCTTTGTCCTCCAGGTACGTAAGTCAAATTTGTGAGTGATAATAAAACCATGTAAATAAATAATACAATATTCTTGTGTTTTAGGAAAAAAGAGTGATGATCCGCTACACCCCGACTATGTGCCAAGTTTATTTAGTTTCACCTCCGGCACTGATAGAAGTCAGGCTGTCCACAACCTGGAAAGATATCTACAATCTCAAGAAGCTTCCAAAAAAAAACTTGCTGCAACAGCTCTTCTAAACCTACATCAAACTTGTGTATCAAAAGAAGAGGTATATACGGATGAAGTCCCAGGCACTGATGTCCAGACAGAGGAGACACACAATGGCATTGCCTCATTATATGAACAGATTAAATCTTTAAACACTGAATGTCAGTCACTGAGGAATAAAGTTTACAATTTAGAAAGCGAGTTGAAAAAATTCACTCTTGACCCTTCACAATTTGATGACAAGAAAATGAAATTTTTCACAGGACTGCCCAATTTACAGACATTCATGATGTTGTTCAGTTCTGTGTCATCGGTTCTTCCTGCTACTGCGAATCATTCCCTCAAGCCTACGCAGGAACTTCTTCTTACGCTGATGAAGCTGCGCCTCAATCTCCCTGAGGAGTTTTTATCGTACCTTTTTGGGATTCATCAGTCAACAGTATCAAGAATATTTTGCCGTTGGAAAAATGAAACCACCAAGGCACAGCAAAATAGCAAAGTGGATGACATTGATAGTGCTGACATGCTGTGCTCTGTGTGAAACCGCCTTCCAATTAAACAAACCAATCGATAAAGACTCGCTAGCCAACCTGTGCACATGTGCAGTAGCTGAAGCGATCTCAAAAAATGTGTTTTTGCTCAAGTTTGGTTTAAGAAACAAAGGTTATAGTACAGTTAATGACAGCTTTAAATGTTGGTCGGAAATATGTTATTGAATTGTGATTTTAGAAATATTTGCATTCCTCCATTTAGGTAGATGGGACTGTTGTCTTGATTGTCTTGTTCGGATGCCAACGTGGCGGCGGAGTGAACCGACTTCCGTAAACGGACTTTGGTTTGATGTGATTGATTGTAGATATGTTGAATTTATTTGGGGTTGTTAAAGCTGATTTGGATATTTAATTTGAGATGTTTAATATATTTCTATTGTTTCTTTCTGTTTTGTTTATGCTATTAGAAACCAATAATCTCAGCACTGTCATAATGTTTAAAGTAATGCCATAAGTATTGTCTGCTCTTGTTGAAAAACTGTGGAAAATGGATATGATGAGTGTTGTTAAACTTTTAAGGCCATTCTGGCCTAAGATTCATTTTTAAATAACTAAAATATGACATGTGCTGTAATGCTCTGATGACTGTTTTGTTTGTAAAGCAAACTTTCTAAATTAAGTTGAAATTCTGCAAGATGTGGCAAAATTTCAGTTTTGACTATTTTAAGTCTTTGCTGATGTGCCAGTGTCTCATTTTCCTATCTTGGACGTAAACACTGTGTGGGGAAAGAGACCTGATTTCTTCCTAAACTTATCAATCAGAATAGATATTCAAATTATGCAACATCATCTGTGTCTGTCCATGGGAGAGGGTGAGAACAATTGTGTGAGAGTTGGCAGCCTTTTTTAGTGTACTATTTTGAACACGACCAGATATTTGTTTAAGCAGATGTATGATTTCAGACTTGTGGGTGAGTGATCATTTGTGACGAAGAGAAGTTGTTTAATGGATTTCAGTTGGCCTATACATGCTTACAAACATACTCACAGTTAACAAATAACTAATAATAAAGTCTTTGTATTCTCCCATTTAAAAATATGAAGTAATAATAAAGCAATTTTTACATTTACCGTTTCCATAGTGCAAAGTGTGCTGAACTGGAAATTCCCTTATTAATGCTAATTTAACAGAAAAAATAAAATAATTTCATGTATTGGATTTAGTAAACCTTTATTTACACATTAAATCACATATTCAGAAGTGGTAAATGTGTCACGTATAAGAGCAGAACAATAAAAACATTTGCTTTTAACAAAACATTTCAGAAGTCAATATACAATCAATGCAATCACAATACATTAGGTGTGTACAAATACAGTAAAATGTTTTACTTCTGTTGTTATTTTAGGCCTTATTTTAAGACTTTATAGTCCCAGACTAAAATGCAAGTTTATGCCGTCATATCGGACTGCAACTTGCACTTTGCCATTGTTTTGTCTCAAGATGCACACCAGTAATGTTTTTTCTAAGGCACATTTATAAAAGCTACTTATTTGTCATAATTTAACTATGCTTACACTTGGTTTATTCTAAGCCCGTGGAACCAGGCCATAATGCTTAAAACATAACTGAGATTGCTGTCTGTATGTTTTATTTTAACAGTACAATCATCAGTCGACTTTTGGTTAGCATGCTGTTCTCTGTCACATATTAACAGTATAACAGGATAATGATGTTAAATTTTAAAGTTCACAATCCTAAACATTACATTAATTCATTAAGTAGATATTACAATAAAAGAGCATTTTAACACAAATATAAGCATGGTTTTTTAGCTTTTGTTAAAGTGCAACTGCTGTATAATTAAGTCAATATGCACGTCATACAGTTCCAGTGCAAAAGAGAGACGTTGATCGCTGACAACATGTTTTAGGATCCTGGAGAGGTAAAATAGACATAATATAATAAACACATACACTGCTTGTGTGTTATTAAATGGATACAAAGCCTGACATTTTCCAAACACAACAAGAAAGGCCAGTGAAATGCTGTCAAAATAAAAGTCTTAATTTTACCTCTAAAAGACATTAGGCCGTTCGACTCTGCTGCTGGTGAATCCTCACCTGAAAATGTAAATTGACATCAAGTGTCAATTATAGATATTTAAGACTTTCGGAAACATTAATATCTTGTCGTTGACTTACCCTTTATCACACCATCCACATGAGTGACTGAGATACGATCAAGCTGCAGTTCCTCTTTTTTATCAGACTCTAGATTCATAAAACAGAAATGGAAATTATTGTAAAACAAAAAATGTTACTTGTTTCTCCAATCATTATTTTACAGGAAGGTGAGGTACCTTTTTCTGGTGGCTTGTTGTCCATGTACTCCATCAAGGGTGATGTTGTTTCTGTACAGAGTAATCAAAGACCCATACGCAGTAAATGTAATGTGGAAAGTTATACATTAAATTAGACACATTTTCATTATTTTATTATTCAAATTAGAACATCCAAAAGTTTGTCACATTTGCTCTTTTCTGTGGACAGACGTGTACACACACAATTTGAAACTTACGGTTCTTGGAGATAAACAAGTCCTCATGTCCTATCTCTGTCTTCTCTAAACATAACAATGAACACTTCATAAGTATGCAAGCTATTAAAATGAAAAATAATGTATCAGTAGTTTAGGAATATACTAAAAACACTAAATGTACCTGGTTTACATTTTTTTTTTAATACGATGCATCCGATGATCAGAATAATAACGCAGCAGATGAAACATCCTGAGAAAGCCAGCACTATTTTTCTTTTGAACACTGAAACAAGGATGAAAAATGCACAGGCCACAGTTAAAGGAGGTACGACATTGACACACAAACCTTATTATTAGCAAGTGAAACGTCTTAGTAAATTTGGAGACGTTTTCACAGAACTTAGATCCTCTTTTCTTACAGGAATTATTTTTGTCCATTTACCGTAGGTATTTATACACGGTACTATTTTCCTAATAAAGTGGATAAGCATCAAATATGAGACGGTACGTATTTAGGATGTATTTATAACATTTATAACTAAGCAAAATCTACCAAACTCTAACAACTGATAAACTGATAGTCAAGATGAATCATCCTCTAGATTATTTTAGACCAGCCAATCTGACCATAAACTACCAGCTTGGTCAATTTAGCTGGCCACAGATGCTATCATGCTTTACGTTGACATTCAACATGACAGTTTTATGACCTGTAAGCATATGAGCAACTTTTACTTACCAATATTATTGGCCACAAACACATCACTCCAAGTGGTATAAAGTGGTCGTATTGCTCTTTTCCCCCTGCACTTAAATTCATTTTTAATAGTGTCTTCCGTTGCTGTCACCGTTAATGTATTTGAAGACTCGTTGAGCTCGTTTTCGTTCTCAAACCAGGTGTAGTTCCATTCATTCTTTTCAATCTTTTCATTAAAGACCTCGCACCTCAGTGTCAGGGTAGTTCCTGCCATGATGTCACTCAATTTAGTGATCAGGGTCAGGGTAGCAGATGAAAGAGCTTAGAGAAAACAAAGAAATTATTTTATATTTGATACGTGTTTTATTGCTGTGCCATGCTGCCAAGAAATGAAAACATTTATATATTTATGATACATATTTATTAATAACATATTATATATTTATGCGTGAATAAATTATGTATTTAAAATGACGCTGTAAAAAAATCTTTGCTGCATTAGAATTTTAAGTCCAATCAACTTAGTTGGTTAAACTATTTTTACATTATTTCAAGTCATTTCAACTCATAAAAATAAGTGATGAGCTGAAGTGACTTGAAATGAGTTATAATGTGAGAACAGTTCAAATTACTAAAACTAAATTGATTGGGCTTAAAGGCTTTTTAAGGCAACAAAGAGGTTCTTTTTTACAGTGTACATATTTATGAAATCATTCAGTCATTCAAGTTCAAAGCACATCATGCAATAAGATGAATTTACAGAACTGACCACAGAAATGACCACAAGAGGCAATTAGTATGTTCATTTACCTTCAACTTGGACTGTCAGAGTTTCACTGTGGATTGTGAAGTTGCCTCTTTTTGCTTTGCAGTAGTATTCACCGGTGTGATGGAGAGATGCTGAGTTAATGGTGTAATTTGCACTATACCTTTCTGTTGGCTCTGAGTCTTTGTACCAGTAATATTCCCAACCAACACCCGCCATGTTACAATCAAATCCAATTTTCTCATCCATGTAGAAAGACGTAAAGTTTGGATGTTGTCTTATCTGCGGTTTTGGAGTGGTATCTAGACACAACAGATGTACAGTTAAAATTAAGATCTGCCTTAAAGGAATAGTTCACCCAGAAATTGGACCCCTTTGCATTTCCATGACTATGGTCAAGTCAATGGGGTCAATTTGTAGGTCAAATATTCCTTTAAGTTGCATGGGCTTGTTATTCTTGGTGAATAAATGACGTGAATAATGTTGTGGATTCCCCATCTCCCAATTTTGAAGAAATACTCAAAGGTCTTTGGGTTATGATGCCAAAAGAATAGACTTTATTGTGAAAACAATCAAGCCGAGCCCATCTTTAGATGAAACTGAGGGCTGTTTGGTTGAACAGGGTTTATATAGGTTGGTTTGCACACATACATGTCATTTTGTTTTACCTGGGGGGTTTTGGAATTTTCCATTATGTTAAAACTAATATATAACTAAAATAACTAACGTCAACAGATGACCTTACTGGCCTCTACAGAAATATGTAACAACCTGCTGACATTCCAGCACAGAAACATGTGACAACCTGCTGACTTATTAAAGTTATTAACTTATTAAGTTAAAACGATACATGATTCCTTTATATTTTTAATAGTAGAATAACTAGTACATAATTCCTTCATTTTATGATTAATAAAATCTTGTTCACGAAATGAATTGTGCTGCTTTTGGTGGCTGCCCACAAAATATGTCTTTCAAGACTTCACAGGAAGCTACTGTAGAATTTCTCAAACTAACCACTCCACACCCTTAGAAAAGCTTGAGCAAAACAAAAGCAACTTCAACATAAACGTGACTTTACTTACAAATAATTTGAATTTGCAAAGCTTCTGTTTCGCTTGTAGTCACTGGCGTTCTCTGTAGATGTTTCGCTTTGCACTTATAACTTCCAGAGTCACTTGGTTCTGCAGAGTTGATTGAGAACATGTTGTTATTCAAGGATGCGTCCTTCTCTTTGGAGAGCTCAGTTTCGTTTCTATACCATTCATAGTGCCAATCATTTGGATTTTCATCGATTGAACACTTCAGAGTTACTTTTTCCTTTGGGTAAAACGTTTTCCATTGAGACTCTATTGAGAGTTTTGGCTGAGGTGGCTCTGCACAGATAAATGCAACAAAACATCACAAATTGCCTTGACGTCGTAGAAAAAGCATTTTAATCTTAATTACTGCATATTAGTGCTGTTCTATTCTACAGATACAAACGTACAGACCTTTAACTTTGACTTTTTTTGTGTCACTTTGGACTGTGAAGTCGCCTCTTTTTGCTTTGCAGCTATAGTTCCCAGTGTGATGGAGAGATGCTGAGTTAATGGTGTAATTTGTATTTACACTGAAAGGTTCAACTGGCTTTGAGTCTTTGTACCAGTAATATTCCCAACCAACACCCGCCATGTTACAATCAAATCCAATTTTCTCATCCATGTAGAAAGACGTAAAGTTTGGATGTTGTCTTATCTGCGGTTTTGGAGTGGTATCTAGACACAACAGATGTACAGTTAAAATTAAGATCTGCCTTAAAGGAATAGTTCACCCAGAAATTGGACCCCTTTGCATTTCCATGACTATGGTCAAGTCAATGGGGTCAATTTGTAGGTCAAATATTCCTTTAAGTTGCATGGGCTTGTTATTCTTGGTGAATAAATGACGTGAATAATGTTGTGGATTCCCCATCTCCCAATTTTGAAGAAATACTCAAAGGTCTTTGGGTTATGATGCCAAAAGAATAGACTTTATTGTGAAAACAATCAAGCCGAGCCCATCTTTAGATGAAACTGAGGGCTGTTTGGTTGAACAGGGTTTATATAGGTTGGTTTGCACACATACATGTCATTTTGTTTTACCTGGGGGGTTTTGGAATTTTCCATTATGTTAAAACTAATATATAACTAAAATAACTAACGTCAACAGATGACCTTACTGGCCTCTACAGAAATATGTAACAACCTGCTGACATTCCAGCACAGAAACATGTGACAACCTGCTGACTTATTAAAGTTATTAACTTATTAAGTTAAAACGATACATGATTCCTTTATATTTTTAATAGTAGAATAACTAGTACATAATTCCTTCATTTTATGATTAATAAAATCTTCTTCACTAAATGAATTGTGCTGCTTTTGGTGGCTGCCCACAAAATATGTCTTTCAAGACTTCACAGGAAGCTACTGTAGAATTTCTCAAACTAACCACTCCACACCCTTAGAAAGCTTGAGCAAAACAAAAGCAACTTCAACATAAACGTGACTTTACTTACAAATAATTTGAATTTGCAAAGCTTCTGTTTCGCTTGTAGTCACTGGCGTTCTCTGTAGATGTTTCGCTTTGCACTTATAACTTCCAGAGTCACTTGGTTCTGCAGAGTTGATTGAGAACATGTTGTTATTCAAGGATGCGTCCTTCTCTTTGGAGAGCTCAGTTTCGTTTCTATACCATTCATAGTGCCAATCATTTGGATTTTCATCGATTGAACACTTCAGAGTTACTTTTTCCTTTGGGTAAAACGTTTTCCATTGAGACTCTATTGAGAGTTTTGGCTGAGGTGGCTCTGCACAGATAAATGCAACAAAACATCACAAATTGCCTTGACGTCGTAGAAAAAGCATTTTAATCTTAATTACTGCATATTAGTGCTGTTCTATTCTACAGATACAAACGTACAGACCTTTAACTTTGACTTTTTTTGTGTCACTTTGGACTGTGAAGTCGCCTCTTTTTGCTTTGCAGCTATAGTTCCCAGTGTGATGGAGAGATGCTGAGTTAATGGTGTAATTTGTATTTACACTGAAAGGTTCAACTGGCTTTGAGTCTTTGTACCAGTCATATTTCCATCCAACACCCGGCATGTGACATGTGAGCAAAACTTGCTCAGCAGTGTAGAAAAACTCAAACGATGAATATGTTCTTATTTCTGGGTTTGGCGTGACACCTAGGAAAGACAATAGTAATTCATTAATGATCCCCAAACGAAACAGCACATCTTTCAGGCACTTTCTATGAAATCTCTCTTTCATATTTAACTTCCTTATTTGCAGAATTACATTTACTTGCCATGAATTTGCAGCTGCAAATCTTCCGTTTGTCTTGTAGTCACTGGCGATCTTTTTAGATGTTTTGCTCTGCACTTATAACTTCCAGAGTCACTTGTTTTTGCCGAGTTGATTGAGAGCAAGTTTCCAGTTAAAGAGATTTCATTTTTTTGGGAGAGAATATTTCCATTTTTGTACCATTCATAGCTCCAATCTTTTGGATTTTTATTGATTGAACAATTCAGAGTCACTTTTTCCTTTAAATAAAACTCCTTCCATTGAGACTGTATTGAGAGTTTGGGTTCAGGTGGCTCTGCGCAGACAAACAAAAACAGCATAACACAGCTATTATGTTAAATATTTTTGTGGCAACACGAAAGATTCATCTTACCAATTATGGTCAATGTTTTGGACTCGGATAAAAATGTAGCCCCTCTCCTGCTTATCTCACATGCGTACTTCCCATTGTGAGAGACTGCAGCACTTGGGATTGTATAACTATCGTCGCCACTGTTGTCTTGTACAGATTTTGGTACGGACCACTTGTACTTCCATTGTGATGTCTCCTCTTGAATGCTGCAAGTAAGTTGGACTTTTTCCCCGGTGTAGATTTCTGAGTATTCTGGATTTTGTTTCAAAATGATTGTCGGCGGGGATCCTTCATGGAAGATGGAGAATTTTTTTTTAAACACTAATACAATTATAGTTATTTGCTCATTCATTACGCTCAATATTGCTAAGAATGACCAGCATCAAAATTCTCTATTAATAACACACAACATTTTACTGGAGATGAAATATGACAAGTCAAATTGAGACTGTCTACTGTACAACCCACAGTGTGACTTTTGAAGGCTAAAAATGATGAAAGCTCAAGAAAGTTTTTTGTTAACAGAACTTACCATAAAATTTTACCATATGTGGTGCACTTTTTGCAGACTTCACAGACCTGTTCTTCAGCTCAACTTGACAAACATAGTTATATGACCCAGCGTGAGAGGTCTTTACTGAGAGTAACAGAATATTATCATACATGTTTGTGTCAGGACCTCCGGAGACAATGTAGAGACTTGGCCGGGCCAAATGTTGGATTTCTTTAAGGGATCATAAAGTTACAACCAACAACAAATTCCTACGGGGGAAGTCAACACCAGAACCCCTTTTGGCTCCAGAAAGTCTGGGTTAAGGATGACCTGCCGTTGTTACTTAACTCAGGAGGACAGTTATGGTACCTCTCTGGCCTTCCCAGAGAGGGTAACCCCCAGCTCAACTCCCTGAGATTCTCCAGGCCCCCTGGAGATTTGCAGAGAGGACTAGAGATGTACATTCCAAACACCTCAAAGAGACTCTTTAGGATGAGCGGGACAAAACTGCCCAATTTGTATCTATATATATATATATATATATATATATCTATGTGTGTATTCCTCCATAATCACGTGATATCCTGCCATAGTTATTGCATGCATTTCAGTGTCATTGAAGTTTAACTTTTATGTCATGACAGATGAATGAATAACTATTGTTCTTACTTCACTTCTCTCGTGTGTGGTATCAAAATGATCCACAAATTATTTTCTAAATAATGATGCACAGTACATAGTCATGGCGTGCATCATACTCAATTTGCAATAAGTTTATGTGTTCGTGCAAACAGGACATAAACCGCACCTGTGTAAATCATTTGTCACAGAGAAGGACAAAGAGATTTCTCCCACAAGAACCACGCCCTTTTGCCATTGGTCAAAAGACCTGACCGGGCGTGACCGTTGTGCCTTTAAGACCACAATGCATCGAACAACTCTTTGCTCAGAAACTTGGAATCTCTCCAAAACTTCGTGGGACCTGCCCTTCTTCAGGACAGCTTTTTCCGCAATCTTACTTCGGCAGACTTCGACACTTCGCTAAACTTCGGCCTCTCCGAACGGACTTCGCGAATCTACCGACACTCTCTCTCACTTTCTCTCCGCAAGACCAGGATTCAACGGGCGCTTACAACTGCCCCCTTGGCTACCAAGGTGAACTTTTAGTAGAGAAAACCCGTGGTTGTGTCCTGCTGATTTAATATGCCATTCTTTACTCTTTACTCTAATTTTTCTATGCTTTATCTTGTGTGAATGTGTATGTGTTTGTGTTTGTGTTAGTCAATCCATATCATATCTCAGTAGCTTAGTTAATAAATATTCATTTGTATTCACTCATGATTGTCTCTGCTTAATGCTCATAACACATCCCTTAAACTGTGCGATACTGTTACCGGCTCTGTATGTATTACTGTATTGGGCATGGACCGTTGTTAATCAAGGCCAGAAGAATAACGCGGTTTATTGTACCAGGTAATGCTACAAAATACATATAGTTAATAGTCTTTATCTGTAAGTATTTCCATTTGAGCCACAAGTAATTATAACCTGAAACTGAACCGTGGTTTTAAATAACACCGCCTTAGTTTCACAATAACTAGTAGAGATGCTGGAGAGTGTTTTAAATAACACCATCCCCTACAGAATCGCTACATAAATGGTGGAGAATGCGGCACAGTATTAAATGTGTTATGAGCAACTTAGTGACGACGCATGTGTGTTTCTAATGCTTGTTTATTCAGAAGCTAGACTCGCTTTGAACTTTGTGTTACGCTGTGAACAGCGCAGGTCGCTATAACGCTTTGTGTTAACAGTCAGTGAGCCTTACGGCAGACTCTTACACTGTTAAAGAAGAACGAATTGCAGTCGATAATGTTAAATGGACCCTCTATAAAAATGGATAATAGTCCTTTGTTATAGCGCAGGTGTTTAACATTAGTTATTTTTGTCCGGCCTGATTTGAGCTTAAGAAACCCTCATTTTAGAACTAAGAAGATAGAGCTGGGCGATGTTCCCCTTCTCGCCTTATTGATAGGCCTATAACTGTACATAGATAGTAGGCTATTGATGTGTTTCCAATGCCATTAAGCTATGCTATGAGCTTTCCTGGGTTGAACAATTGGCGAAGCTAACCAGTGCGATGTCTTCCCTTCTCTCTCTGAGTGGAGTTAACATAGATATAACTATGGGTCAGTTTTCTATTTAAAGGAGAGTTTTACAGTACTTTCACAGCCAACGCTTAAGAAATCCTGTTGTGTTTTAATTTAAATGCGATTTTACTGTGGTAGTAACTGTACTTTGTTCACAGCCAACGCTTAAGAAATCCCGTTGTGCTTTAATTTAAATGCGATTTTACCGTGTGTAGTAACTGTACTTTGTTCACAGCCAACGGCTAAGAAATCCCGCTGTGTGTTTTAATTTAAATGCGATCTTACTCGTGGTAGTAACTGTACTTTGTTCACAGCCAACGGCTAAGAAATCCCGCTGTGTTTTAATTTAAATGCGCATTTTACTCGTAGTAACTGTACTTTGTTCACAGCCAACGGCGAAGAAATCCCGTTGTGCTCTTTAATTTAATGCGCATTTTACTCGTGTAGCAACGGTAGCCTGTAATGCGTTAACGCTTATACTTCAGTGCAACAAGCCGCACGATCCTAAGACTCGCCTTACTAAGTTGCACTGTGTAACGTAACAACGCTTACGCCACAACGAAGGCCGGGTCCACGGAACGATGGGTATTTTGGAAGTTCAGGTTAAGGCGCATTACCTCTAACTGACAATAGAGGGTAGTTGTCTTAGATGTCTAACGCTTCCTGTTACATTGATTAACCCTGACTTCTCCTTGTTTGGGCTGCTGACGCCTTTGGGTATGCTTGGTCGATCTCTGTCTCTCAGTAATTTGATTTACTTTTGACTAACCCTGCCATGTAAAGACTTATTGATTATTGCTATCTCTGAACACTAGCAATGATTAATGTCACTTTATTGCTGTCTTTCCAGCTTATTAATTGTTATTATTCTAAACAATAATAATAATTGATATTACTCTATTAGTTTCCTATTCACCAATTATTGTTGTGTTAACAACAATAATAATTTAGGTCTCTCAGCAACTGTTTCATAGTTTATTAATTATTGATTATTTGAAACAATAACAATAATTAATATTACTCCATTTTCCCTTTCCTACTTCGATTTTATTAATTTTTATTATTCTAAACAATAATAATAATTGATATCACTTCATTTTCCTTTTCCTACTTCCATGATTTATTAATTGTTATTATTCTAAACAATAATAATAATTGATATCACCTCATTGCTGTTTCATTGACTTATTGATTATTATTATTTAACTATAATAGTAATTAATGTCACCTGACTGTGTGGTCATCCCTGCTTTCCCACTGCCCTTTTACCCCTACTCCTACTTCAGGAACTCTGTATTTAATTAGGGTTTAGACTTAAATTAAATCAGTTGCCTTCCTTGGTCGAGTCGATTAACACACTTAGCAGAGTGTTGTTTTAATGACCCATGTAGCAGTTTGACCCCTTTTCTTTTAAACAGCCTTTACATTTCTCTTTAGACAGCTCTTCCCTAAGTGCTGGGTGAAGCAATGGTTTCTCCGGTGTGGGCCACCCACGGCTGGACCTGTCTGGCTCGGCACGCCTGGCACCGACAGTGTTTAATACCTCGGAGGTTCCGCCCCCACTTTCGGTGACGACATCGCAGAGCTACATCAGCAATCGGGCACTCCAATCGCTGGCAACCACGCTGACCGACAATGAAGGGCAATTTTGGGCAATCCCAGTCTTGGCTGTGGCAGCTGGTCGTTGGCACACTTGGGGGCGATGCACAGCGAGGTAGCTGGCACTGCAAGTGTGGCAGCCACACCAGTTTGACACATAAAGGGCAATTCTGGGCAAAACCCAACTTTGGCTGTGGCGGTCAGACGCTGACACTTTTGAGTGCGGCCCGTGACTAAAGCTAAAGGTCGAGCTGTTTGAGTGGTCGACACCGGGTGCGCGTGAGTCGGGTCGCCCGAGACCCCTGCTGTCGTGTGTTCAGGCGGGCCGGGAGCTGGCCCGACCAGAAGTGCTCCCACCGGGTGTCCTCAATGCACCACCCAGCCTAGTCAATAAGGTATAGTCCCAAAGTAAGAGGCCCTAAAGAAAAGTAAGCTTTTCTCACCCCATACTGTTTGAACTATCCTTGCTGTCCTCGCTAAGCCCCCTCCTAGGCCCTATGACATCATAGCACCCCCTACTTGTAGGTCCTGGCCATAACCCTAGTGTCGGTAACCGGCTTTAGCCAAAATAGGAAAATTACTTTCTTTTCAGTTTCATCCCTTCTTTCCCTTTTGTTATCCTAGTTGCTTTGCTACTTTTTCCTTTTCCCTTTCATGGCATAAGAGAACGCACTCAGCACAAACCATCAGGAAAAGCTGCAGTAATGAAATTGATGACTCAGATAGCCTAAGTCTCCAAGCTTTAAATCGATGGGTTATAACGCATCAGTAATTCACTCAGAACTTTTCCTGTACTTACCCACACAAGCTATACATGCCACCCACAGCCTGGCAGGAAAATGGGCATCTCGACTGTGCTGCTAGTCATTACGCTAGCTGGCACAAAGCCCTTATGTTGGATGTATAGTTCACTAAACTGGCACGGACCTGCATTGGCTATGTTTTACTTTCCTATTTGCCACTAGTGTTGAAGAATGTCCAGATCATCCAGTCCTGCCACCCACTGGGACCAGCTAGAGACCTGGTTGAGCTCCCTGACAAGCGGACTTCTGCCTGAGACCGCCAGTGACCTGCAGCATCTGAGCCGTGGAGCAGCTGGACGATCGCCTGAGCCTACTGATGGCCAACGATCCAGTGCAGGACTACAACCACGAAGAGCTGGCTAAGATCACAGGTGCCCTTTCCCATAACCTCATCGGCCCAGATGAAGCTGTGTGAGGACAACGGAGCCCGGCCAGAACGAGAGGCGGCTGCATTCAAGCTCCGGGCTGAGAAAGCAGAACAGCACCTAGAGCAGATCATGCAACGCCCTCGAGCAGCAGGCAGCGACTGATGAAGAGGACCCAGAGCTGCGTGAGCAAGTGGAAAGACTTCGGGACGCCTTTAACAGACCTCCAGACAGACACTGAGCGCAGAGAGCAGCTGAGGGGCAAGCCAGGAAGGAGCTGGCAGAGAAACTCCAGTATGCCTAACAGCCAGGGAAGAACAAAGTCTTGAATTCTCCCCACCAAGCGGAACCAAGCCTCTTCCCGCCAAGAACTCCAGGCAGCAAGGGGGTGAGAGTCCCTGTTCAAAAGCTTCACGCCAGCACTCGAGAGCTCCCCTAACACCCACAGAGTGGGGGCGGGGACCCATCCAGAGGACCTCTGCAGACATCCACGGGGTGTCCCCAGAGACATTGACAAGCTGGCCAGAAACATCCCAACCTTCACTCCAGACCCTGCAGGAGGTCAATGGCGCACGCGATACCTGCAGGACATCGACTTCCATTTTTTAAACAATGGCCAACGCGACTACAAGAGATAGAATGTACCTGCTCAGGATTACCTCCAGCCAGGAGGTACGCAGAGATTCCTGGACCGACAGTCAGAAGCAGTCAGAACAGATTACAAGCAACTACTGAAGGCCACCTCTGACCAGACTGCTAAAAAAATCCATCTATCCTTTCCGTCGCTGAACACTACACAGGTTTGACTCCGGAGGGCATACAACAGCAACACAGAGCCAAGCCCTTCAACAGAGAGTCATGGGACTTCATAGCCAGTCGGGGGGGTTACGGTCATGAGAAGCAAGGCAGACAAGTCGAACCGGAGGCTGAGTCGAACCTCATAGAGAACCCTCCGCTGACGCACTGGCACCCCAAGGAATACTGACAACTGAACTGATCCCGCCTATCCATCTGAATCCACCGCCCGACGGTTCTTACCGAACCTCGCCTCGGAAGGGGAGATGTAGAGACTTGGCCGGGCCAAATGTTGGATTTCTTTAAGGGATCATAAAGTTACAACCAACAACAAATTCCTACGGGGGAAGTCAACACCAGAACCCCTTTTGGCTCCAGAAAGTCTGGGTTAAGTGATGACCTGCCGGTTGTTACTTAACTCAGGAGGACAGTTATGGTACCTCTCTGGCCTTCCCCAGAGAGGGTAAACCCCAGCTCAACTCCTGAGATTCTCCAGGCCCCTGGAGATTTGCAGAGAGGACTAGAGATGTACATTCCAAACACCTCAAAGAGACTCTTTAGGATGAGCTGGACAAAACTGCCCAATTTGTATCTATATATATATATATATATATATATATCTATGTGTGTATTCCTCCATAATCACTTGATATCCTGCCATAGTTATTGCATGCATTTCAGTGTCATTGAAGTTTAACTTTTATGTCATGACAGATGAATGAATAACTATTGTTCTTACTTCACTTCTCTCGCGGTGTGGTATCAAAATGATCCACAAATTATTTCTAAATAATGATGCACAGTACATAGTCATGGCGTGCATCATACTCAATTTGCAATAAGTTTATGTGTTCGGTGCAAACAGGACATAAACCCGTATTCTGTGTAAATCATTTGTCACAGAGAAGGACAAAGAGATTTCTCCCACAAGAACCAATCCCTTTTGCCATTGGTCAAAAGACCTGACCGGGCGTGACCGCTGTGCCTTTAAGACCACAATGCATCGAACAACTCTTTGCTCAGAAACTTGGAATCTCTCCAAAACTTCGTGGGACCTGCCCTTCTTCAGGACAGCTTTTCCGCAATCTTACTCGGCAGACTTCGACACTTCTTTCGTAAACTCGCTCTCCGAACGGACTTTCGCGAATCTACCGACACTCTCTCACTTTCTCTCTCCGGCTACACCAGGATTCAACGGCGCTTAAGCAACTGCCCCTTGGCTACCAAGGTGAACTTTTAGTAGAGAAAAACCCGGTGGTTGTGTCCTGCTGATTTAATATGCCATTCTTTACTCTTTACTCTAATTTTTCTATGCTTTATCTTGTGTGAATGTGTGTGTGTTTGTGTTTGTGTTTGTGTTAGTCAATCCATATCATATCTCAGTAGCTTAGTTAATAAATATTCATTTGTATTCACTCATGATTGTCTCTGCTTAATGCTCATAACACATCCCTTTAAACTGTGCGATACTGTTACCGGCTCTGTATGTATTACTGTATTGGGCATGGACCGTTGTTAATCAAGGCCAGAAGAATAACGTGTTTATTGTACCAGGTAATGCTACAAAATACATATAGTTAATAGTCTT